>CAIGRQ010185128.1:0-12356 GCA_903798375.1 Fraxinus sp. D2006-0159
TGGGACTTCTTTTACTCCCAATAGATTGGAAACTTCTCAATTCTTGAGATATTTATATATTTCCGTGTAACTTATATTGGAGTTCATTCCTTGTATTTTGGCGCTCCTATAACGAGTTTATGTTGTTGCCTGTGTTATTACTGCTTTCTGATATATCCAAAATCACGCTCTTGGTGTAAGAATTTTTGTGATCAATTAAAGAAACCAAAAAAATTATACTAAAATAGTTATAAACTACTTATTATGATGGTATGTTTCGAACTTTTGTACGATTGGAGATGAGCATTAAAGATTTTTCTGGTGCCAGGATTTGATACATGGGGGGTTTTCCTACATTCACATTAAACCATTTTCATAATCGATGAAGTTTTTTTTCCTAATGATCTTCTTTTGGAATACATCACTATTTTGATATGGTAAATAGAACCATATAGCATTTATTTTGAGAATGATGCTACCTATGTTTTCAGGCGTTTAAGTATCTGATTAGAAGGAATCCTTGTGAATAAAATATTGCCAATTGTCTGAAGCATTTCCTTCTTTGTATGCCGTTCTCAATTCTACTATTAGAATATCCCAAAAGAGTTTGAACTTTTTGGATCAATTCCTGATAGTGACTTTGTTTCTACTTGCTCATTTTACTTGTTGCATTTCTGTTTATTGAAACTTTTTTCTCTCTTTCTTCTGTGTATTGAAAAATCATTGCCAGTTACTAGCATTCATAACTTTCACATGTTCCTTGTCCGAGAAATGGTCTGGGGCTTGATTTACTTATATTTTATAAGTTCAGGCTACTAGACATGCAGAGATGGAAGCAATTGATATGCTACTTAAGCAGTGGCAGAACGTTGGATTTTCAAGGGAAGAAGTTGCTTCAAAATTCTCAAGATGCACTCTTTATGTTACATGTGAACCATGTATAATGTGTGCAGCCGCTTTATCTATAATTGGTATGGTCAACAACATATATTTTGCACATAATAAATGTTACTTTTAATAGTTATCATAATTTGGGGTGGCATGCCATGATCTTCGTATAGGCATAAAAGAAGTATACTACGGCTGTGCAAATGATAAATTTGGAGGGTGTGGGTCAATTTTATCCTTGCATACAAATAGCTCTGAGAAGCTCAATAGGTTTGATTCTAACCTCGTCTCATTTATAGAAAAGTGTTAACCTGTAAAAGCTATTTAACATATTATATTTTTGGAAATTCGTTTTAGAATATATAATACTTGTCATTCCTGGTATTTTATGGGCAATATTTGTTGATAAGCTTTAACCTTACACACTCTTTCATATGCTAATGCAGTTTGTAATCATTGTGGTTATAGGAGAGCTCAATGTCTACCCTTTTTGTCTTTTAGCTTTAAGTGATGGTTGAATAGTGTTAAGGTTTGGGGTTCCATCTTAAAAGGTCAACCTTATTAAGAGGAGTAGTCTAAATTCTTATAAATTGGTCTATATTTTCATCTTTATTCGATATGGGGTTTTATCCCTTAACAAATAGCATTATAGAGATTGCAAAATGATCATAATATTCATGGTATGTGGCCAAAAACTTAGTAAACAAATATTTTAAGCTTAGCATGTGGGTGGGAACAGATATGACCTGGGCTTATAATGTGCTTGCATTTGCTTTAAGGTCTAGTGCATATTCTCATTCGTGTCTGCCATAGAATATATGGAGCAACCTCGTCAGTAGGTTCTGAATATTTGGCCATGGGAAGCTTGTATTTTTGCCACAAATTTAATCATCATGTGACTTTCAGGCTAGATTATCACAACGAATGAAGTTCTGGTTTTATGTCTTACCTTCGCTTGTTTATAAAAATTGAAGACTTATTCGGCATTTGATGAAAAACAAGAATGGCCTGCACGTAAGGAGTGTATTACTAGATTAAGCTTTTGCACGAGGGGGTTCAACAAAATTACATATATCACATTTGCTCATGGTCGATCTTAACTTTAACTGGTCTTCTATTTTCATATTCGGGTCTTTCAAGTGTGTATAGGAGAAAAGGTTGGATAACTGGATCTAATGAAATTTGGGTAATTGGCCTGGATCCTACCTTCATCCAACTTATCACCCCCATCCCTACCCCTACCCCCACCGTCTCACCTCTTCTTTTCTTGTACTTGGTCTCTCGTTATTGCATAGGAGATTTGCAGGTGCAGGATAAATAATACTCTTTCCAATGGTAATAGATAGCTGCTTCTCTCATACTTATTAATGTTGTATCATTTTCAGAACATTAGGTGCAGCAAAAGATCTGCTAAATTAATCTCCATTTAAAGTAAACCTTTAGTTCTAATAGAAACGTTTACATTCAGATCTATTAAAGTTCAGTTCTTTTATTGGGAACATGGGAACACGGCTTAGATTGTTGTTGTTTAGTCCTACTAGAACCTTTTTCAAATGACATTAGAATTTTAATTTTAGGAGGATTTCTTTCATTAACGGAACATTTTCCAGAGAAGGTGTGGCTGGGAGGTCTTGCTTATGTTTGAGTTCCTATGCAATTTTGCTTCTTCATTACCATCTCTGTAGAAAGAAAAGCCGGATACTTTATTCAGTTTACATTCCCCCACCCTCTTATGAGATACTTTATCCAGGGGTGGTGTTCTTGCTAATGTCTGAGTTCGTATGCAATTTTTGGTTATACGCTACTGTTCTCTCCGTAAAGAAAAGAAAGATTCTACTTGACTGCAACTGCATTTGTTACTCTATCATAATGTTGCATAAATCAATAAGAGCATATAACCGAATTGGCTATTAAAATTCAAGAATTTGGCTCATCCTCGGAACTATTTAGAATAAAAATGAAGGGTCACAATAGGTTTTTCAAACCAAAAAAGTCTTTATTTTCAGGTTTTTCAATAATTTCCTCAGTACTATTGGTGTCTCTTAATTGTTTGGAGATATGTTCTAAATAGTTTCTTTCTTCTTTTTGTTATACTTTTTAAATTTTTGACAGTGGAGTTTCAAAAAAGCATTTCAAGTGTACTGGAGGATGGCATCAGAAGCAGTCTATCTTTTAAAAAGCTTTTATGAGCAAGGAAATTCCAATGGTACGTATATTCATTATAGTTTGTGATCCCTGCAATTTAACATATTCTATAGTTACAGATTTCTGCTTCGATTGTAACACAATATGGAAAATTCAATGCAAGAGTCCCCTTAGAATAACTTAGGTGTTCCCTTATAAATCATTTGCTTAGGCATTTCTTTGATGGACAATCTAGAACCTTAGTTTTTACTGGAGAGATTATTTATTCTTCTAGAGAACAATCACATGCAACTCGAATTCTATGTTGACTCTTATATCTCCAATCTTCTAACATATCACCTCGATCAGTTTCTGATTCAACGTTGGGATACTCCAGGGGAATAAAATTGGATCCAAGCATTCCCATCTTATTCATCTGAATGTATGTATCCTGTCCGATCTGCCTTCTTAATATTAATGAACATGTTTAAATAGCCAAGAACCTTATTAAACGCCCAACATCATCAATAAAGTTAGTGCAATTTTTATATATTGTAGCCGATATGTGAAATTCTGTCTTCCTTCCAGTCCAATGAAGTTACAGATTTTAACATTATAACTTCATTCTAGGTGGCTTTTCCTTGATTTAGGATGTCTTTTCAAACTAAAATCTTCCTTTGTTGCTCACAAATATCAAAGAGGATTTGGATCTGCTCAAATGCTGTATCTGTATACGGTGTTAGCTACAGGGTTCTTGTGCATTTCTGCAGTTTTACATTTTTCGAGGATAGGAACTCCATCAGTCACGTGTTTGTATACTGTCAATTCTAATTTTTTATACAGTAAAATTTATTCTTCATTCTATTTATTCATTTTGCTAGCTGGTAGAGTGATTACTGTCTTTAAATTGATTCAGCCCCAAATCCTCACAGGAAGCCAATGCAAGGGTACTAAATGGTTCGATAACAGTTGCAGAGGTACATGCTGGCAGTTACTTGTTATAATATGGAGCAATATTATTTTGGCTTTTTTGACCTGCTATCTGTCTTAGAGAGAGAATTCATATTGTCTATTCTTTATACACCTAAATATGCACATAATCAGCACCCAGGGGACAAGTGAAACAGCGGATTTTTGTTTTTACAACGCTTTGATGTGACACTGGGAGTCTGGGACTAGTGTCTTTTGTGATTGCATTTGATATCTTGTCGTAACATGCTTTGTTAATGCTTGGGTGTGTTTGATCCACNTCACTTCGTTATCTCTCATTGATCAACAATGTACGTCATTTTTGACTGAAAATTGCAGGTGTGTTTTAGCCGCATTATTTTGGAAAAATGTATTATGGAATAGTAGATTGATGGAGAATGTGTGGTTGAAAGAAAAAGAAAAGTTATTGATGTGATTGAAAATATTATTTTATTGAAGAATGTGTGGTTGAAAATGAGTAGAAGAATAAGAATGAGAATTTTAATGTGTACCAAATAAGGGCTTAATCTAATTCCATAAATTGTCTTTGCTAAGAAATGAAAAGTGATGCTGCAGTATATCTGGTCTGTTGAATATTAGTTAACTGTATTTCTCATAATGCCATAAGCTTTTGGCTATAGATATTCAAGGTTTGAACCAAGAAAATAGTTTGTGAAACTTGTGACCTATTAGGATAAAAATCAAGCAAGATTAATTGTTTACGGATTAATGAAAAAAGATTGGCTGGTCTGTCATAATTCTAGTGTGCGAGTAGGAAGAAATTAAAATCCTTATTTAGAAATTGACTAATGCTGGATCTCAGACCCATTGTTTAAATTCAAATAGGTGACTCTTAATGACCGATTTTTTAATTATTTAGACGCACTTATTTTGTCGTGCAATGTTTTGCACCATTAATGATGTCGTGTCTTGACTCATAGAGAGCATTCAAAACAATATTGTTATTGTTCGACTAAAAGGACGATTAGATACCTTCCTCTGTAAGAGCAATCTCTAAATTTTAGCAAGACAATATGATTTACGAATAAGTTAGTGTATCTCTTATGGCTTGTGATCTTTGCAAGATTTGTATGCCTTCAAACTTCCCGTTTCCGCATCTGGACAATGATGTAAATAAGGTGTCGGAATTCACCTAATTGAGTCATACATACGTATGCTCCTTGTGCTTAAGTCCTTAAATTTGACATGTTTATCTGATCAAAGCTTCTGATGTTCAGGTGCTGTGATGGAGAATGTAACCCGTTCATGCAGCTATTGATTTGGCTCTAAATGATCAAATTACAGTGCCCTTTGAACTGCTCATCTTGTGCTAGGCAGTCAAATTTATCTGAGAAAAGATTACTTGTTTTAGTTTGAGAAACTGAATGAGAATCTGGGATCTGATGCTCTGGAGGCAGCATACATTTGAATTCTTTTGATTCTCACATTGTAATATAGTGATATGATTTCTTGTTTATACTTCTCTTGAATTATCCATACAAAATTGATAAAGCTTTTGAGTAACTTGAATCACATGCAGCATTTACGTACTTTCGAGTAAGTAACTTTTAAGCACAATTATCTATACCTTCTTTGGTATGTTTCTCCTTTATGTGTTGTATGGTAAGTTGTACACATGTTTCAAAAATTGTGTGTAATAGAGAGTATCGTAACAATAAATTATCATACATATAGTTCAACACTCAAAGAGTTTTAAACTTAAATAACGATGAACTATCAATGTTCAATGAGATCATATTTCTTTAATGCTATAATTTTGCACACGTTACTAAACAATTAATGTCGCAATCTATAATTAAGGAGAACTCCTACGCTTAGTATTGTAATTTATAACTCTTGGGGCATGTAACAACGTAGCATGCAACAACGTAGCATGCAATCCATGAGTATGTGCATCACCTTTTTGAAGTGATTTCAATCTTTTAATGATGAGAATACTAATAATTTCATGATATGTTCACTAAGTTTGATTAAGCTGGAAATATTTTTTTAGCTTAAAACAATTTCTTTTCTTAATTTAATTATCTGGGTCATGTATCAGTTCTCTTTTTATGATAATATTCATTAGTTATTTAAATATATTAGAATTTAACCGAATCAAAAGCAGGCACAACAAATATTATGTAATTGATGTTTCTATCATATGATTGTTCTACATGCGAAATCGAAGCGAGTTTTATATATGTCGTCAAAATTACTGTGGACATGTTAAATATCTAGTACTCGACAATATTTATAGGATAGATAAGATTTTGATTTTTCTCTCTTCTTTAATTTTTTACAGCATTATTCACTTTAATATAATAACATTGTATTTAGTATGATAAATCGATAACCTTGAGGGGTTGTTCAATTGGTTAGATCTTGAGTTTGCTCCCCAATGATCACCAGTTCGAATTCCCTCAGGACCACTGAGGTGAGTACCGACTATAAATTTCAGGGATCCATGAAATTAGTCGAGGTGCGCGTGTGCGCAAGCTGGCCCGGACATCCACGATTATAAAAAGAAAAAAAAAGTGGCAAATCGATAACAGTAAAAACTATGATTTTAGCTTCTTATTTACCTTTAAAATTATTGAGTACGGTCCAAAACTTCGTACCAAACGAGGTATCAAAAAGTTGTACTAACTAAACTAGAAAACAGATCCTAATTCTCCAATTATTTTCAAAAATTGGGGGAAAAAATTATAATTTGGAAGGCTTCAAGTGTATTTTTCAAGTCTACCTTAGGCCTTTGTCCATACAAATATATTGTTGGTTTGTTGGTGCATACTGCTTATTGCCTAACTAGAAATATACCCTCTCTCTCTGAGAAACCCCCAAAGATTGAAACCACAAAAGTCTTGCAAAAATCGCCAGAAGAGACCTTACGGATGCAACTGGTACAATGGGAGACTAAAGGTATAAAATGATTTTAATATATGTTTTCCATTTATTCCTTGAATATTTGTTGTACTTCATATAAATCAGATGTGAATAGTTGCGAAGATTTTTTTAATGCTCTATTATTAACAATTTTCAATGACCCATATACAGTGTAGATGCATATATACATACGTGTATGGATTATTCTATATGAACCATGTGAATGAATGTTTTTTCTGGTATAGTCGTTTGATTAATTACTGCAAACCCAACAGAACCATATCAATGCTTTTTAGGAAAATGCAAATGAAAAGCTGTGTCTACAGATAAAAAACTGGAAAAGAACAATATGAATGATGTTATTTAGTATCATTAGAGCATCTCTAATTATATCTAAATTGTGATTTAGATCTCAAAAGTGGCCGGAACGGAGAGGTGCAAAGGAAATGAAAATTGCATTTTTCGACAGAAAATGTAAAAAAGGATGTAAATTATCCACAAGAGGCAAAAAATGGATTTAAATCTTCTCATTGGAACAAAATTTGAATTTAGATCTACTGTGAGTGATGTAAATGAGGATGCAAAAGTAGTTTTGGAGGTACCAATTTTCACCCATTTTTTCACTAAAAGGTGAAAATCTAGAATTTTGGACCAGCATACTTCATAATTGTGTAGGCAATTTCATATCTTGATGTCAAGATGATATATTTGAGATGCATCTATTATGAGACAGAGTTATGGAGTTAGTCAAATTTTAGGTCCTTAAGAGTACCTTTGTATGACTTGTGTAGCGGAACTGTGGAAGCATAAATGTATATGGAGAGACCAAAGTGCAGAATTAGACAATGAATTTGTAGGGCTGCAGAAGTAGCCCTATAAAGAGAGATTGTGACAGAAAACCCATGTGATGCTCTTGAGCATGTGGAACATAATCAATGACTCGAATGAAACTGATTAAGATGTCTATAACTGGGTAACAAGTGCTAATTGAGAATTGTATGGACCATATTTTGGGGCCTCATTTCTTTTACTTTTTATTTTTTGGTTAGTGTTGGGGTGGGTTCCATTAAGTTTGTTCTTGATGGCTGGGGATGTTTTAAAATCTAATTGAAGTTGTGGAAGTATGCCACTTCTGTGCCGTGTTTATTGATGTATGACCCAGACAGGCATGAGGTGTTAGCTAAATGCTCTTAGAAGCCTACCCTTTCTCCATTTTTTAATGCATTTGGAGAGAGCACTTGTAGTACAAGGTCTTTCAGTTAGTTGTCTGGAATTATTTCTCTAATACTTGTTTCTTATATTGGATGAGGTCGTTGCATGAATCAGTGATTTGAGTGCTGTTAACTCTTTAAACATTGTCTTCTGGATTCTGATATTTGAAAGTGCGAGAAAATGTCAATATGATGGCTTCACTTTATATACATGGTACAGTTGATAATGGTGATACAGAGTTCTCATCCTAGTGCGGAAGACCTTGCTCTTTTTTACAGGTCTGACTTCATGAACAAAGAACTTCTATGTGACTGCACACCAGGTACCAAGAGTTGTCTGAATTGTTCAACATGCAGCCGACATCATTTGGGTGGCTGTAAAGAACAATTTTCAGAGGGTAGAAAAACTAATGATGATTTGTGTTCGTTCAACTGTACAAGAAATTGTTCCCATCTATCAAGTGCCAGTACAATTTCTCAAAATTGTACACTTACTCTTGTATACCAACGTAAGAAGCAACGGAGGAACTTCGTTGCTGTTTGCACAGCCCAGACTTCTGGTGACACTGAGCTTAATGGATGTTTTAATTCTGCAGTCAATTCTGAAGCTCCTTCAGTGCATGCCCAAGAGCACGCGGTTTCTGCATCTGAGCTTGCACCAGAAGCTGCTAGACTGCCAGTTGTACTGCCAGTTGAATGCAATACAGGGGCTGCAGAATCCTTTAGTAGACATCCTGGTGGAAATGAAGCTAATTCTGAAGAAGCCTTGAGAAATAATGCACAAAGAGGTTTGGATTTTAGCTGTGTTAATGATAATTATTCATCATCAAAATCAAATTTGGACCTTGGTTCTGCTCACTTGAAAACTGATGTGGGTGATCAAGGTGAGTGCTCCTCTGGGACTTCCATTGCCAGGAAGTTTTCAGTCTCAGATGATATGTCAGAAAGAGATATATGCATTTCAATTCTCAGAAGCCAGGGGTTGCTTGAAAAAGGTTGGACCAGACGGAATTATGCCTCTGATAAATATACAGACATTGCTACTGACAACTGCTGTTCAAATACGTGCAAAGTTTGCGAGCAGGTGGAAAATGCATTAAATATGTTAATATGTGATAGTTGCAAAGAGTCATTTCATATGTCTTGCTGCAATCCTCGAATAAAGAGAATACCAGTTGGTGAATGGCTTTGTAACACTTGCTTGAAAAAGAAGCATAAATTAGTGAAGGGCAAATCTATCAGTAATTCAGCAAATATCAATACGGATATTGGCCAAAATGGAAATTCAGCACCAGAAGACGCATTAGGGCCCATAGAAGACATGATCAGAGACACTGAGCCATATATGTCCAACGTTCGAATTGGAAATGAATTTCAAGCGGATGTTCCTCACTGGTCTGGTCCAATTGACAAGTATATTATTTCACTAATTATTATATGTATTAAAATGATGTCGAAGATTTTTATTTGATTAGTGTTTATAACTATGCCCCCGTTTGACAACCATTAACACAAAAACTCTTTTGTTCTCAAATTTTTTTTCAACCACATTCTCACAATAAAATTCTGTAAATAAACCTAAAATTTTTTCCTACTTTTTAACAACATATTCTCCAAAAAATCCACTATTCCAAAACTCATTTTCCTCAAAAATACTCATTTTAATAGTTGTCAAATAGGGGCTATGTTAGATCTAGGGAACGTTAATGGATGAATCTTAGTAAGATGTAGTGAAAACGGTGGACTATTACTTGAGCCTAATATTTGTGAAATATTATTTTAGGCACGTACACTTTCTTATACATGTACATCTTCCAGGAAATTTTCAATGTTGTCAATCTGTCTCCTTAGCACCTTTTTCATATTTTCCGTTCATTAGTTGGTGACACAGACGATCTAGCTCTTCTCATTGTTAAAGACTTCATTTGTCTAGATGATTAGAGAGATTCATTGTCTATTTTTCTCTCTTTTTTTTCGCTTTCTCTAACTGAACTCTCTCTCCCAGTTTAGCGAGAAGGGAGCATTGTTATTGTGTTTATGTAAGTGGAATTTTCTTTTATTTTGTGTCTTTTGGCATTAAGCTTCCCATGCCATCTATGACCTACCTTCTGTGGGCACGTAGCTACTTTACTATTTCTTTTCCAATTTTTCCCTTCTAGCATTGATTTTATCCGTCTTCTTATATGTGATAACTTTTTAAACATTCCTTGAAATCTTTCTAGTCAACACTGCAACTCCCTAGCTATTCATCTATGTGGCTTTTAAACTTCTGCAATTGGGAGACTGGACACCAAGAATAATTTGAAGTTGAGAAGAATCTAGATCAGGGCTTGCACATTGCATTGGTAGACCGTAGAAGTTGTCGTGATGAAATTTTTGTTTCTTGTATGGTGAATTGTTCAAAAGCGTTTTACAATTTGTTGTTTCCTATTTATTTTGCAATATATTCTTTTGAGTGGCGAACCAACTCATTCAAATACAGTGCTATGTGTCATCACCTTAAACTTTTTGTCAGCCAATGGGCCATGCATATTTTGTACATTGCGAGATGTGGCACTACTTGATTTTCTACTAGACTATGTTTGATGCCCTTTTTTGTGTTACAACTCTAATTTGTGCCCTTACACCAGCCATTTCATGTTAACACTTGCTACAGTGAATCTAATCTTATTGGCGAACCATTAGAACTTGATCCATTGAAGAATGCTAGCATGCCGGTAAACCTCTTTGTGAAGTTTTTTATATAGATAAAATTAGCATGTTTCTGAGAGTATTATAGAGGACAAAATGTGATCATTTTCAGGATTGGGACGCCACCAAACCTTTAAAGCTCAATTCTATTGGTAATTGGCTTCAATGTCGTGAGCTCATTGAGGGTATTGGAGATGTTGATGGAACCATTTGTGGAAAATGGCGCAGGTAAATCAGATTCTATTTTTGTTTCCATTTTCTAGTGAACATGAACATTTTGTCTTTGAGTGCTTAAGCATAAGTTATTTTGTTGAAGATTGATTGGACAATGATTTGCGGAATGAATTTCTCATCCCTCTTCTTCTCTTTTAAAGAAATATTGCAAGATATTTTATGATACACTATACATGGAAACTAGCTATTATTTACATGATAATTACCTAATTAGCTAAATAAATAATATTCTAATACCCCCCTCAAATTGACGTTGGTGAGTCCACAAGCATCAAATTGACTAGATAATTATGACGGTGGCGAGTCGGGAATTTGGTGAAGATATATACGGCTTGGTGAGTAGTGGAAACATTGGGAAGAGCTATGATCTTGGAGTCATAGATGTCCCAAATATAATAACAGTCCACTTCAATATGTTTGGTGTGTTCATGGTATGCAAGATTGGCCACAATCTGAATGACACTAGTATTGTCAAGGCGTAGGCTGTGATTGAGAGAAACCCAAGTTCTGCAAGGAGACCACGCAACCACATAACCTCAGAACATGCAGCGGACATAGCTCGATATTCAGCTTCAGTGGAGGATTTAGAAATACATTCATGTTTCTTACATTTTCAAGAAATGAGAGTATCACCTAGAAAGATACACCACCCAGTAGTAGATCGACGAGAATCTAGACAACCCACCCAGTCAGCATCATTATAGGTCGTGAGCTCAAGAGACGACCCTCGAGGGAAAAAGAGTCCACGATGAGGAGTCCTAATAAGATAGAGAATAATGCGACTAACACTTACCAAATGAAGATGACGATGAGCGTCCATAAACTTGCTTATAGTATGAACGACAGAGGAAATATCCGGACGTGTTATGGTGAGATATATGACTACCCACCAACTTCCAATAAAAAGTCGGATCAGGATGAATATCGCCTTCATCTTTTCGATATTTAACATTAAGCCCCTGTTTGGTACACATTAAAATTTTCATTTTCATTTTTCTACTCATTTTCAGCCACACATTCTTCAATAAAATAATATTTTCTATCACATCAATAACTTTTCAACCACACATTCTTCATCAATTTACTATTTCAGAATACATTCTTTCAAAATAATGTGGCTCAAACACACCCTAAGTTCCAAAGGTGTATCAACCGAAGAGGTTTCAGATAGATCACCCAACAAAATCAAGTCTTGAATATACTTAAGTTGATTCAAGAAGATATTATGCAACGTAGTATGAACATCTAAGCAAGGAAGTAAGTTGACCAAGATCTTTCATATGAAAAATGGAGTGAAGATGCTACTGACAGGGACGGATCCAGCACCTGGCCAGCCCCCGCGGCCGCCTGTGCTGGATCCGTCGGAGCAATTTT
>CAIGRQ010185158.1:0-22885 GCA_903798375.1 Fraxinus sp. D2006-0159
CTGTGATTTTTGAGGATGGAGTTATAGTAATCTCATTCACCATTTTCTTTTCACTTTCAGCCATGATAAACAGATAACCAAAAAGGGACACAAAATAAAGTAGCTCAAATGAACACCAAATCACCCAATAATAATAATAATAACCCAACAATAATACCGGCCCAATAAAATAGCCCAAACAGAATAAGTACTCCAAACACCAAAAAAAGAGAAGCTCACCCACCTCAAGTCCAAAGCTACAGCCCACTCCGTCTACAGCCCACAAGCAGAAGCCAAAAACGCCTCTATAGCCCAAAAATGCCTCTGCAGCCCACTCCGTCACAGTCACGACTCACGGACCGGAGAAGAGAAACGCGACGAAGGCCGGATCGGAGAAGAAGAACTCGACGATAGAGAGAGACGCTGACAGACACACCGGAGCAAACCAAGCTCCTGAACCAGACGAACAAGGGCCGAACCAGAAGAAACCCAAGCCGCGACACCCCCGAACGTCGTTGCAGAGCAATTTCCGCCGCCACTGAAGATACTCCTGATCTTCAACCACCGGAAGTAACCCTGGTAAGTGTTAACTCCACACAGAGATTACCGAAAAAAAAAAAATTTTGCCACTGCCGAGAACAAGCTCCCAAGTTTTCACAAACCCGAAACCTAATTTTGAGAATTAGGCTCTGATACCATGTTAATTTGAGAGAATCAATATTCACGCAATTTTTTATTGATACACAATCGGTCTATATATATACATACATAAGATATTCCTAATTAGGAAATAATCTTATGTAATCACGAGAATAATCTCCTACCATCTATACAACTCATAACAGAAAACAAAATCAAGCTTTTGTACATCAAAGAATTGTACCTAGAAAAAGGTGGAAAACATTTTGTCGGGAAAATTTGTGCTATCAAACACCCTTAATTGACTAAAGTTAGAAAATATTTTCCTTTTCCACCAATTTTCTAGGCTATCAAACAGACCCTTAGTGAATTATTACAGTGCAAAAGTCTCCAACACTAGGAACTAAAGCGGTTTGGGAAAACATCAGAATTCATATACCACAGATGACATAATCCTATCATATGCTTACTATCAGATGCTAGGTGCTATTAGCAGTTTTATCAGTTTATAATTTTCGTAAGAATCTAGATTCTAGCCAGTAACTTTAATGTTGGGTTTTTGATACCCAATAAATCCGGGCGATGATGTTAAACCAATTTATTAGATTATACTTCATAAGTCTCGGCCTATAACTGAAGTGAAATGTCGATACCACAAATGAACAAACCATTCCTACATCATATTTGAGTCATTTGAAGTAACCTAATTTAATTAGTGTTACTCATGGCTCAACCCATTACCTTGAACGGCTTTTTGGTTGACAGCCCATTTACTTGTTACCTATTGGGTCTCTATTTTTTGACCTAAAGCCCACCTATTTTGGCTTTTATAAGTTGCGCATTATTCTTGTGTTTGAAGTGTGTGAATGTTGGGCAGCCGTGAGAAAAAGAGAGAAGAGAGGGTCGATTGGTTTGGTGCTTTCCCCTTGGCTCTGTGTCATCCTCTTCTTCCTTTCTCTTAGCCTTTGTGGTAGGTTATTGTGCCTATAATATTCATCAGCCGTTACCCTTTGCGGGTAGTCAAGAAAGCAACTAGTTGGGAAGTTTGGTTGGGAGAGTTTGGTTGTGGATTGTGGTGTCGATTAGGTTGAAACTGAGCTCGGTTTTGGTTGATTGGAAACCCAATATTCAACATTTAACAACAAGCCAATATTTATAAAACATTATACAGGAGAAGTCAGCAGGCAACATAGATTATGGGCAACATAGAATATGGGTCTTAGAATTAACCGATGAAGGGAAAAGATTAATATAGGAAATAAGTAGAATAGATTAAGTGATGACATACTCAATAGCTCCACCATGCACCCCAATCGAATAAAGTTCCTCTGGGACTTGGCCTTCTAGTAAGTTATCATTCAATAACCTAATCAAAATAATTTGATTTAGATAACTTAAACGAGAGTTCGTGAGCAATTTTAATGCTGTGTAGAATGTGAAATGAGTATGTTCTTCTTTTTCTTCTTCATTTTTTTTTCTATCTTTAAAAGTTCATACTCTTTTCACAAATCGTTAGAAGTAGAAAAAATTCAAAGACAGTTAGAAGGATACATTTTAGCATGCTCATATTAAGTTATGACTAAAATTATCAGTTTTAAGATAGATAAGCCAACTGTATATTTCTCTAAGATCAGAAACCCTTCTGCAGTTAGTCCATTTACTTACACAAGCTGCAAAGTAGATGAAGTCAAACTATCTAGTATGATCCCAGTAAACTTATTATCCGATAAATCCCTGCATCAACAAACCAGGAAGAATTGGCAGTGAGAATAGAGAAGGCAGAAAACATATATGTAGCAATAATTCAATTAAATAACTGTATTTGGATGAATAAAAATCGAAATATTTTTCTTGAGTTTGTCTAGACTAAAGCATATTTTCGCCTTTGAGATTATATGCCTACACCCTATGTAAAGTTACCAACTAAACCAAAATCTTCAACTTGATTGAAAATCAAAACAACAATTCTGGAGATCCTATCAAGCAAACTACTTTCAGAAATGACTTTAGAGAAAAAAGCAGTGAATAGAACATATTTCTTCTGGGAAAGTTTAGAATCCTATAAAACTAAATAGATCAAACAAAGAAAAATGCGTCAAACATAAGCACACTGGAAGTATGTAATCTTACAGTTTCACAAGAGACTTTTAGCCCAACCCTGAGGGAAGATCTCCTCCTAGAGAGTTAGAACTCAAGTTCCTGCACGTCAATGGACGTTTGTTGATATAAAATTGATCCAAAAGGGACAAAAAATATTAAAATACGTGAAACCTAAAAGACTCAAGATCATTTTTCACTATGTGACTATTTAGGAATTTTAATGAATGATGCCTGAGAAACTTGGACCTCCCAGAATCTTATTTTGAACTTATTAAAAGTTCATTGAAAGTAAATTATTTTTCATTGCACTTTATGAATGTCAAATGTTGGAGAAAAAAGAATTTCTGAATATAATGCTGATTCTAATTTAAGTTGAAGATCCAATGCCAACTATAGCCACTGGCCAATAAATGTCTATTACAATTGATTATCATAACCAATTAGTTACAGAAAACACATTCACGTGGCTTAATTCCTCTCTCTGCATGCTGATTAGCAAGATTACAGTTTGAATATGTAAACACGAGATAAATAATTTCTATTCAAGTAGCAAATTATGCATCAATAACACAACATTGGATGCATAAGAAATTGATTGTTGATACTTACAGGCTTACCAAATTTGTCAAGAGACCTATTTGGTCACTAATATACCCCTTCAAGCCTTGAATACCAAGATCTCTGAAAATATAAAATAAAAGAAAATGTGAAATGGAGTTAGTTAGTTCAACAAATATATCAATTAAGCTTCCATCACTTCATAATATGGCTTCAAAAAAGACAGCACAAAGAGTCTAGGAGATGGAAAAAATTTTGATAGTAAAATAAAGACTAATCAAATGGATGCTTTCAGATAGTAATTACGCTCAGTCAATGTGATAACAATGCAAAGTATTAGGTGGAAGTCGATTTCAAATGACTTGAAAAGTAACTAGAAAACAATGATAGGTCAAAGTCATCATTAGGAGTAGTTGACGGTGCTAAGGAAACCCTATCAACTGCTAATGCGCAGATGTAAGAAACCAAAATGCAGCCAGCAAGGTAGATGCAGGAAAGAGAAATACTAGCAAAACAATAATTCATTTGTAGCCAGAAAATACTTTTTGATGAAAAGATCTCTGTTTTCTTTTTACTTTTTTCTCAAATAGATTCACTAGTGGATTTGAATAAGATCCATGCTATTTGTTCTTCGCTGGATTTCACATTAAAGTCCATATTTCCAAGAATTAAGTACTTATAAATTATAATATTATATTGAAGACGAATGCACAATTTCTTCCACAAATTGCGTAGATTTTTTTAATACATATAGACACCTAGTTTCCATTAGAGAAAAGATGCTTACATTTGGGATACCACAAGGACAGATTCATCCTTTATGGAATGACATGTAACTCCCTCCCAAGCATCCCATGTGGTAGGGGCACAAGGATCTCCATTCCAACCCATTCTGTCAGGAACACGAAGTGATTCCTTCAGTGCTCTCATGGCAATTACTGCAGTAATTTAGGCCCAAATTATCAAAAGGATTCTGTACTACTTGTGTCTACTAACAATTTCAAAATTTATTAGCGCATCCCCTTTAAATATATAATCAGTTAACAAAGACAATCCCCTTATCTTCGAAAATCCCTTCTAATCCTGTAAAAAACTCGAAATCTACTGTAATGACATGCAAGTTGATAGTTCCACTACATTGAAACTAGAAGTGAAGTCCAAAGACCACTTCCACGTCCACATATATCTCTAACCCGTCTTCTACTAAATAAGTTAACAAAGTTAACTATGCATACCATTAACAGATATTATTGCAAAAATATATTCCTTTTATTCATTTCAAAGTTTTAAACAACTAATTCAGAAATGCTGTTTTTTCCAACCTCCATATTTTTACACATGATACTTCCCAATTCATTCCCCAAAAGAATCCAGAACAAGTTGAGCATAATCCTACAGATCAATCAAATAATTTTATTGCATTCTTACCCTGATCAGGAGAAGTCTTGAGATCAACTGGCACAATTGCATAATTCTCGAGCCCACAAATGATTGGCACCCCTACAACTGCCTCTAGCCTCACACTCAGAGTAGTAGTACTTAAATTCCTCGCTACATAACTCCAATCATATGAAGCAAATCCTCCGACCTGCTTGTACACATCCACCCTACTCACGTTCTCCCCATTCACAAACACATAGAACACCCTCTGCCCAGCCTTATTCACACTACCATCAATCTCAGCAAAATGGAACCACAGCAAATAATCCAGCTTGGCATCCACAGGCAACTCATATTCCAGCGCCCCGCCACCATCCCCTAACACGGTCAACGCGGTCTGATAAAGCTTTTCGGGAAAATAATTTGGACTTCTTCCGACGTTTACTACATTTTTTATAGAAGAAATGGCTTTGATTGTCGCCCCAGTAGCAATGGCCAAGGATACTCCTCGGAAGTCAGCACCGGATTGCCAAGACCGGCCAAAAAAATCTGTGTCGTTGCTGAACCCGGGTCCCCATTGATCCGACCCAGATGAAAACCTGCCATAATTCACCAATATGTATTTGTTGGAATTTCTGGTGTAGTCAAAAGGGTAAGCATTGGGTCAATTTGGGTTAGTTCTATGGACCCAACAACCGGCGAATCAGTTGCAATGCTGTAAAAACATATATCTGCCGCGGAATCATTCAAGTAAAAGAAGAGATCTGAGTAAGCGCCGGAGCGAGAAACAGATTCGGGCCACGGGGAGCTCCAGGAAAAGACTAAAGTACCCTCAACGGAGACGTCAAAAGAAGGTGAGTGAGACTTGCCATCGAAATTGTCATAAACAATGAACGTCCGAAGGAAGTAGCGTCGACGCCAGCGGGTATGCTGTAGCAATTCTTCTTGCCGGAGGAGATAGGAAAGTAGCGAAGAGTCTTCTCCTGCTGGTGCAGGAAGTGAAGGGGCTCGGAGACGATAGATGTGGAGCCGCCGGAGTAGTAGCGGTCGGAGACCCACGTAGTTTTGAATGCATCAGTAGAATTGCTTAGGCCACCACAATCAATATGTAAAGTGTAGTCTGTAAAAAAAACACAAAAGGATGACAGTTAATTATTAATCAAGCTGGAAAATGGAACTAATACTAATATAGTAAATATGTGATGGACTTACTGAAAGGGTAGGAGAGAGAAAGGGCGGCGGGCAGGAGAAGGAGGAAGAGGCGGAGAGGGAAGTGGTGGCGGAGGGACATTGATGTTGACTTTTGCACATTACGAGAGGAGCTGGAGTGGGAGTGAGAGTGCTGATTAGCTGTGTAGAGTGAAAATGAAAGTGAAGTAAACGGAATGAGAAAGACTACTTCAGATGTATAGAATATGAAGATCAGTTTGAAGATTGGCTCATTGGCTGCTAGATTTGTGGCGCTCTTCTTGGACCGGGTTTTCGAGGGGTGAAGTAGACTTTTCACATGCTGCTACTATTTAGAGCCAGATGAAGTTGGATCGAGATTTTGATTGTTTGTCGACAGGACTCCGCTGGGTTAGGTTCGTGTTTTATTGGCTCTCCTTTAGGTCCTGACACTCGTGCATATCCCTCGATTTACAACCCGCCTAGTCGAGAGGCCTCCGGCACAGGTGGGGGTTCGCCTTTGGGACTTCCCCCCTAACAAAAGATTTTGATTGTTTGTGTTACACACCATATTTGGATTGGTTGAAGTGTCAATTATAGATATAGAAAATATAGAACTCGTGTTAAGTAGACATTTAAGAATGAACATGTAATCAATTTGTCGTTCGGGGTTGGCAAAAAAGAGGAAAAAAAATTCAATCATACAAGTACTGTCAGCATAACACTTGTAGATCAGTTTATACAAGATTCCATGTACAAACATATTAACTCAAAATTGTGTAAACATCTGTCTTTTTTCACCAAGTGATATTTCTTGTTTTGAAGTTAATCTCAATAAGATGCTCGCATACGAACATAATTATCTCTGTCCACAAACAAAATATTATTGATGTCAAGTATTTATGATTTTAAGAATTATGATTTGGTTGGTAACTTTAAAATACATATAAATTTTCAAAGTATGCATTATTTTATTTATTTATTGATATACAATTATTAAAAAAGAAAAACATCTTATTATGTCCATGTTCGTAAGGTTTGAAACTTTATCTATACGTCTTGCACTTTTTAGACCTTGCTCATATATATTCCATGAATATTCTAATACACATAGGGACCCTAAAACTCACTCGAATTAGTTGATAACCTAGTGGAAGTTAAAAATTCTATAATGCGTTATGATACAATGTATGTTTATTTGTAACGTGTTATTAATGTAATATAACCGATCTTCTGCCCACCATGAGCATGAGTTATGTTGCTCAACCATCAATGTCACAACACATCGACATGTTGCCACATCGACGGATGGGCAACATAACTCCTACCTACCGTCATATCGACATGTTGCCACATCGATGGATGTGCATTATAACTACCACTTATCGTGGATAAGAGATCAGTTCTAATTAATGTAATGTCGTAAAATTGTTACCAAATACTAGTAAATTATATTACTCTATAAATGAAATGGAAAGAAAAGAAATTAATCATTAGCTAACAACGTGTCAATAATGACAGACCGAATGAATTGGGATTGAATAAAATTATAAGTAACGAAAATAATTAAAAGAAAGAGACATGGGATGGGAATCCAAAGGAAGTGGAAGACTGGGGACTTCCACAAAGGCAACTATCAAAATGCAATTAATAATTACAATGCATGTATAATTTTTTTACTTCATTTTTGATATTGGGGAAAAAAAAAAAAAACACTCTTTTTGTCCAATACTTTTTGAACTTTAATGAAGTGTACACAAAATATAAACTGAGTGATGTACTCTTAGCACTGTTCTACTAACAATGAGAAAATGGGTTGGAGTGGGGGTTGCAAGTGAGACAGGTTGTGTGAAAGTGATGGCAAATTAGGGGACAAGGGTAACCAGACAAAAATTGGAATTTAAAATGATTCATGCTTTAATTAATTATTTTTGCTTTTCAATTTTTACAAAATAATTTGTTACATTAAGGCATGTTCGGTACAACTTAAAATTCATTTAAAATTGAAAATATGACTATTATTGGGTCTCAATATAATAAAAATCAATAATAACGGCTAGTTTTTCAATTTTAATCCGATTTTAATCTCTACCGAACACGCCCTAAGTCCATAGTAAATTAATTATTAATAATTTAGGCACATTAATGATTAGCTTTAGTTAACAAATTATTAGTAGTATTAGTATATCCTCTTGTGTTGTTTAACATTTGTAACATATTTATATTCAATTTATAATTCGAACAAGTTGAAATAAATTCCTTTTTATCAAATTTATTTAAAATAATACAAATGGAACGAAAACATTCAATTCATTGTCGACATATGTAACTAAAATAACTAGCAGCGCGTGCAATTGGATAGAGGGCTTCCTCTCCTAAGCTTCCTCCATTGACATAATGTTAAGAGGGTGCAAACCTAAGAGTGATGACTAAAACTTGGCACTTTTATTCAAAGAGGTCTAAAATCAAAAGAGTATTTATTTCAATAGAATAAATTAATTAGTTATTTATGTGCATATCAAATTTATTTATTTCAAAATAAATATTGCATAAAATTATCATAAATTAGTTTTTGTTCTTAAAGTCTTTATCAACTTTAATATCAAAAAGCTATTGTTGGCATCCTACCTAAATTATTGTACTATATGAAGCCAAAGAAAGTCACGGGGCTTTAGCAGCAGTTGAACCAATTTTCTTTTCACTCCCTTGAGAAATTTTATATCAATTACAAAAAATGCTTTCAAAAAGTTAATTGAGAATTGGGATATTATTCATTGAATGAAGTACATTCTTATGCCTCACAATATAGGGCTCCAGAAATCCTACATGAAAAGCAAACCTAAGGCCCATACTCCGCATCAAACTACCATGAAGGCAGTTTGACTGAACTCGTGAATAGGCAGAGCCAATGTGTGAGGCTGAACTCATTGGATCGTGTCGACCTCCATGGAAAGAACCAGACTTGCATTGCAGGGGAACCATTAAAGGAGCTTGGTAGAAAATCTTCTCAGACAATCCATGGTATGTGATTGATGTGGCAATCCACTGCTGTCGTCGTCCTTCCCAACTAAACTGGTCAAGTCTAAAGCCGCAATCTAGGTATTATGGATAATAAAATGATATTATCGTTTAATGCTCATGATTGATTGATGGCTATGACAAGAAGTCTCAACCGTTAGGATAATGTCACATGTCCCTTCATCTAACAACTCTTAATCAACCTCTTCTACTAAAAAAGCTCACGTGTAGTGTCATTCACAAGTTAATGCAAATATAGACTCACAAAATGTATTTTAGCTCTATTATTGTTCTATCTATTATACCCTAAAGCCAATCCCCTTTTTACGTTGGAGACTCACATTTAAAGCCCTCCCATACCTATATAAACCTCTTCTTAACTGATTTAACTGTCGGAGTGCATGCAACTTACTCAACCATTCCCGGAGAAGACTACGTGTGGCTAACGGGTTTTCCAAGTGTGCAGGAATCCGGCTTATAGGGACGTGAGAGGCCTTGAGATCTGTTAGCCACGTTGGAGGTACCAAATTTGAAGTTAACAAATTGACATCGTCTATGTAAACTAGCACCATAACCACGGATTCCCTTGTGATGGAAGCCATTAGAAGAATTGTCCAAAAGTAAGGCTTTGAATAAAGGATGAGTGAGAAAATACCAAGAGAGACGCCATTTGGACCACTGCTTGGTGTACCATTTTATGTTGCATAATGAGTTTTAGCCATTACGGCTTACGTGCTAGGAATCAATAGGAGGGGGTTTCGGAAGAAGAAGTTATTCAGATAAATGTTAATGCTCGTCTACCCCACCACCAGTATTGACAAGGCAGCAGTACAACTACGCATTTAGCAAGAGAGGTAGGAAAGAATGCTGCAAATATGAGGAATAAAGCCCAGCAAATTTATGTCATCTAGCAATTACTCAAGCAAATGTAGGGGCAAGTTGTATATCAAATGCCCCATGAGGATGCATTCCAACAAAATGGGGAAAAACATAACCAAAGGGCTTACTCTAAAGGTAGAGAAGGAAGCCTTGTCCAGTTGAAAAGAAGGTGGAGATGGACATGTCAACAAACTACACCTCCAGTAGACCTGTTGGCGATCTACCTCAAAATGAGGAGAACTTTCCCCCAGAATACGCGTAGGAGTGTGATCCTTAGAGGTCCACCAGTGTCTTTGATAGGATTAGTCCATCAGCGCCTAGAAATAGGCATGAGTCCCAAGGGGCCTATCTACCTTGAAATAGGCGGGAGAGAAGGAATGCTGCAAATTTGAGAAATCAAGCTGGTACATCACAGTCTACACGATACCAGGCTAAGGAGGAGGATTCAGATGGCCCGTGCAGGTCTTTTAAATTAGATGATGATGAAGCAAGTCTTCCATTTTCATGAGAATTGAGGAATGCCACTTTGTACCACCAACGATCCCCAAATTGAAGGAAATGGAGATCCGACAAAGCACATTCACAACTATAAAACCCATATGAGTCTTAGGGGAGCTTCACCAGCATTGAAGTGTAGTGTCTTCCACTCATACTTATAGGGGCTGTTGAGATATTTTATAACCGTTTACCGACTGGAAATATAAGAAGCTGACCGGACTTAAAGAATGCCTTTTTAAACTAATATTTATCCAACAAAGAAAGAGAGGCCCCCATTCAAAGGCTACAAGATATGAGACAGCAAGCAGGTGAAACCTTGTAAAGCTACTTAGCTTGGTTCACGGATGATATGACTTATTGTAAACAAGCCCCTGACAGAGAGGATTCCTCATCTCTAAGGGAAAGCCTTAACATGAATACCCTTTTCTAGAGGGATGTGCGAAATAGGAATCCCATTTCCTAAGATGTCGTGATAGAGATGATGAGAAGTGAGATCGTCAATGATGAGTCGATAGACCATCATAACCGAACTTCGATAGGACTCCTACCATCTTAGAGGTAGAGAAGAGACCCCATCTCACATTTGGTAAACTAACAGTAGACCTAGGCAGGACATATCATTGCCCTTACTTCAGGACAAACATTTGTAACTGCCACCTTAAATGCAGTGCCCTCTTTAGCATATGAAGAATTGGACCTAGTATTTAGAGGCCCTCGAACCATCCTAAAGGTAGAGAAAGAAACATGAACAACGAGCCTAGAAATAGGTCCTATTATTCTTATCATTATTCTTATCATCGAACTTGCATCCATAATACCAATGCTTGCATGTTCAGGCCAGATCGATCAGGGCAAACTGGCTCCTACTCAGATAAGAAAGGCACCTAGGATGCCCAATAGAATGCACCATCTTTTGGGCGCATTTAGGAGCCTAGGAGGGATGAGGCGAGACGATATTCTAGGGAAGAATCCCCCAAGCATAAGAGGGATGAAGATAGAAACATGCCCAGAAGTAACGAGATGCAAAGAAGGGAACCCCTAATGGATGCTGAAAATGCCCCTATCAGGGAGATCGATACGATCATTGGAGGCCCCTATGTTGTGGGAGGATTAAGAAATGCTCAGAGGAACTATACTAGAAAAGCCAAAAATCCTCTCTGACCAGCTACTTAGTTAATAACAATCCTTGTGAAATCGGTAACACACAACCTATTACTTTTACACAAGATGCCACGGGTGAATATTATCCTCATTGTAACGCGTTGGTATTAAGAGTTATTGTGTTAAGGAACAGTTTGAAATGAATGTGATGAATAATGGGAGCTCCGCCAACATCCTATTCGGGGCCACTTATGATAAAATGTTGATAGACCATGAACTTACCCCATGACTGTTCCCTTATATGGCTTTATTGACGCCAATATTGTTCCTAGGGGATGAATGACGCTAACAATAGAGGGTTGCCCTTTTTGACGGCTCGTCATTTCATATAGTTCCTTGTTGTAGACCACAGATCAGCATATCATGGTGTTTTAGAACAACCAGCATTGAAGGAACTCTGGGACCTCAATCCACCACTTTTATATGAGATTCACTATTAAATAAGGCATTGCCATAGTTAGAGGCGATCAAATTGGATCAAGAGAGTGATATCTTAACTCCTTAAGGAATACTGAACCTCAAAGTGTTAGGAATGTTAACATGGTATTTACGAATATTGAAATGCCAGATACACCTAAAGAAAATCCGAACCTAAACAAGAGAAAGATATTAAAATGGTAGATGCCTTTGTAGAAGGGATAACCCTTGAAGAATGGGCTATGGATAAGGGTTAGACCCTCGAATCATAGATTCCAATTCTTAAGCAAGTCCAGTTGAAGAATTTGAGCTCTTCCCAACAGACCCACAAGATCTTACAAAGATGTTCCAAGTAGGGAATGAGTTAAATATGGAAGACAAACGGAAGCTCAAAAGCTTCTTACTTAAAAACCTAGAATTGTTCACATAGAGGCATGAAGACATATTGGGTATCGACCCCAAGATTATTTGTCACCACCTCAATATTGATCCGAATTTTACTCCTCACAAGCAAAAAATAAGGGCCCTTAACCCAAAAAGATACGAGGCACTGAAAGAAGAAGTGAAAATTTTGATATCTAATAGATCCAAGAGGCTATCTATTCGACGTGGATTTTCAATCCAATCCTGGTAAAAAAAGCGTAACGACAGATGGAGGGTATGCGTAGACTTTTCTAACCTTAACCAAGCCTACCCTAAAGACAGTTTCTCGCTTTCATGGATAGATCAACTTATGGACTCTACTGCAGAACATGAGCTATTGAGCTTCATTGATGCCTATTCAAGATATAATTAAATTCCATACACCTATCTGGTGAGAAAAACACCTCCTTCATCACAGATAGAGGACTTTACTGTTACAAAGTCATGCCATTTGGTCTGAAGAACGTCGGGGCAACTTATTAAAGGCTTGTCGACAGAATATTCATTGACCTCATTGACAAAATAGTAGAAGTTTATGTGGATGATATGTTAGTAAAAAGCTTCAAGCTGCTAACCATGTCGAGGACCTTGATGCAGCTTTTAAAATTTTAATGAAGTACAGAATAAGGCTAACCCTAAAATGATCAAGGCTTTATTTGACATAAGGTTCCCTAGCAAACATAAAGAGGTGCATAGCCTCACAGGTCGCCTAGCGACATTGAGTAGGTTTGTCTTGAAAGCTATCGACAAATGCCTTCCATTCTTTAAGGTCATCAAGGGAGAAAAGAATTTCTAATGGAACGGGGGAGTGCAATGAGGCTTTCCAAGAGCTAAAGAAGCATTTGAGATAATCCCTCCTCATCTCGAAGCACAAGAAATGAGAATCCTTATTACTGTACCTTGTTGTTTTGCAAAGGCTGTAAATTCCGTACTTACGAGAGAAGAAGACGTTAGAAAACTATCCATTTACTATGTAACCAAAGTCTTTTTACCAATAGAAACTCACTACTCAGATATGGAAAAGCTCGTCCTCTCATTAGTTTCTGCTTCCAATTAGCTAAGACCATATTTCTGGTGTATAGCATAAACATGTTAACCAACTTCCCACTTAAACAGGTACTACAAAGCCTGATACCTCGGAAAGGATGATGAAATGGGACATAGAGTTAAGTGAGTTTAACATTAAGTGCAAACCAATGACCTCTTTGAAAGGCCAGACACTTGCTGATTTCATAGTGGAGTTTGCCAATGCTTCGAACGTTGAAATGGTGGTGGAGTCGATAGATTCTCCCACCTGGAACTTATTTTTGGATGGTTCTTCCAAAGAAACAAGTTCGAGAGCTCAGAGGGACACAAGCTCAATTATACTGTGAGGTTTGGGTTTAAAGCCCCCAACAGTGCAGTTAAGTATGAGGAATTGTTGGTAGGCCTCAGATTGTCTTGAGAGATGCAAGTTAAGAGGCTGATGGTTGACAGCGACTTGCAATTGGTAGCAAGCCAAGTAAATGGTAACTTCACTACAAGGGACATAAATATTGTAGCATACCTCAAAAAGGTCATAGATCTCCTACCAATTTTCGAGAAGTTTGAGCTAACTCAAATTCCACAAGTTGAAATTATCCATGCCAATAATTTATCTAATGTGGCCAGTAGCAAAGACTCAGAGTTACTCGATGTGGTACCAGTTGAACACCTTGCCAAATCCTTAGTTTCTAAACAATAAGAAGTCATGTTGATTAAAGGATCCCTATCTTAGATGCAGCCAATTATAGCATTCCTTAAGGATTTTGTCCTACCAGAGGATAAGGAAAAGCAAATAAACTCATAAGAAAAGGGTTCTTATTTTGTGCTTCAAGACAAAGTTCTATACAAAATAGGATTTCCATTGCCTCTTCTCTGATGTACTGGAAGAGATGAGGCCAATTAAGTACGCCACAAGGTACATGAAGGAGTGTGTGGAAATCATATAGGTGGCCGAAACTCTCATGCAAAATACTAAGACAAGAATATTATTAGCAAACACTCAAGTAAGATGCACTTCAATTCTCAAGAAAATGTAACAAGTGTCAGCGCTTTTCTGCAATCCAAAAGCAATCCTCTCAGGAATAAACTATTGTTTCGAGCCTCTGGCCATATGCTAAATGGGGAGTCGACCTCATGGGACCCCAGTCCAAAGGGAAAGGTAGTGTTAGTTATGCTATTATCGCTATCGATAACTTCACCAAATGGGTGGAAGCTGAACCACCTTAGCAAAAATCACTGAGGCCAGAAAGGTCGAGAGTACGAAAAGTTGGTTAAAAATTTCCCATTTACTTGTATTAGACAATAGGAGATAGATTGACAACAACAAGGCCAGGAACTTGTGTGAATAATTGGGAACCAAAAAGCACTTCTCATCGCCCCCATCACCTCTAAGCAAATGGTCAGATCGAGGTAGTCAATAAGACCATCAAGTACATCTTAAAAAAAAAAATTTATGTATCGAAAGGATCCTGGATAGATGAGCTCTCCCAAGTTTTGTGGGCAATTCATACCACAAGTCAAATCGCAACAAGATAAACCACATTTTCCTAACCTATGGTGATGAGGCTATAAGCCATGTCTAGGTAAGACTGTCTACTCTTTGTTGAATTCATTTTAATGAGATATCTATTGATGAGTTGAGTGAGTGGAGCTAGATTTCCTTGAAAAAATGAGAGATGATTCCCAAACAAGGCTTGCCACCTACTAGAGGAAGATAGCTCAATATTATAATGTTAAGGTAAAAGAGAGGTCATTTCGAATGGAAAACCTTGTGTTAAGGAGAAGTTTCCTTTCTTCCAAAGAACTAGGTGTGGTGACACTTTGTCCTAACTGGGAAGGCGCATACCGTATATTTGAAGAGCTAAGGCTCAGGACCTACAATATTGAAGACTTTGAGGGAAAAATGCAGCCCCACCCAACACTAAAGAGCGTACTATCAGTAGGTTCATATTGTCAACTTTGTCTGGATGATCTTCCTCAGCTTATGTAATTATATAATTAATAAAAATGCTCTTTACGTTCATAAACACGAGGCAAATCTCCTCTGCGTATGGTTTGTACATCATGGCAGAGGTCTTCGTACGAAAGTACCACCCCTTTGCAAAGAACATCTCCCACCTTAAAAGAAATGGCACAAAATACCCTAGTAAGGCTGACCTTAAGACATGAAAGGCGAACGTTAACGAACAACGTACAACATAACGAAGTTATCAACAAACAAGATCTTACCATCTTTATGACCCTTGTAAGACAAACTCACTACTCTAAATGCATAATAGTTTTTCCATTGGAGGTCAAAGTGTACAGTAACAACAAACTTATTGAAGGCTAATTTCGATGAGCCAATACGAAGATTGGTTAAAGAGCGACCCACCTTTAATACACATGCTTAGCTAGATGGTAACTTTATTGATTCAATTAATTCTTGAAAAAACTGTGTTAAGTCATCATGACATCTTAATTTGGAAAAACAGTACATATACTCGATTTTTAATTATCTGGCATCATTAAGTTCATTGTGGTCCAACCATTACATCTAGGTCGATCAGTTTATGTTACCCTCTGAGGCTCCAACATTTGTAAAAATTTAGAAAATATAAGAAAATCACATGGAAGGAAGAGCTTTTCATATACATTAAGTGAGCTAATTACAAAGTAGTACATGTCAAAAAAGACAAAATAAAAAGCCTAAATCCGTGTGGTAGCATCATCATGCTGGGGTTTTACCTGCCCTTCCTCAAGTGCTTCAACTGAGTCTTCAGCATCATCTGTAGAGGTAGATGGCTTTACTAGAAAGAACTCTTCCTTAACAATAGCCAAGTCCAGTTGAGGGTATAACAAAACCATCATTTTTAAAACTTCATCGTATGCGACCCTCTTCCAGTACAAGTCGAGGCCGTCACATTCAGCAGTCTCATGAAAATGTGCCACATAATCATTCACTGCCTTCCATGCCCCACTCAGCTATTGCCTCAAATTGGCAGCCTCGACAGTCAACTTATCCACTTGGGATTTCAAATTCTCCTCTTTATTTGCAGCCTCCAAACTCGACTTGCTTCTTCAAAGCATTCACTTACTTTGCAGAAGTGAACTTCCTTCTTCAACTCATCACAATCCTTGGAAAATGCCTCCACCCTCGAACCACCTCAGCCTACTTCACCTTAAAGGCTTCAATGGCTTCTTGATAGTAGACACCTCAACCTCGACTTTATTCAACTTAGCCTCTGCATTAGATGTTTTATGAAAAAACTCTTTATGAAGCCTTTGTAGTCTCCTCATGTCCATCTGGGCATTCAGAAAGAAGCCTTTTAAGCAGGCCTTAGAACAAGACTAGCTTCTATCATCTCCATCGAGTCACAGGTCTCGACGTTCAAGGAGTACTTATCAGTCTAGTACTTTTGATGAATTCTCGTAGCCACCCGGACCTCTGCGGGAAGTATCTCCATGAAAGTTGGGGCAATCTCATTGTCCTTCCCTCCCAGAAAATTCTAATCTTTCCCATCAAAGGAGCCCCCTTTGTTAACCTTCCTTACATGTTTCCTCTTTATGAGGCCACTCTCCTCCTCGTCCTGATCTTCAACATCTACTATTTTTATAGCAAAAGGGGGGGGGGGCACTGGAATGGGCTTCTCCAAAGGCTCATCTATAGTAGTTTGGGGCTTAGGAAGAGATGGATGATCGATATTCTTTGTTATTGTCGGCCTTCTCTTCAGAGGCCTCTCCACTTGGGGCTCCACTTTTTTCTTGCCTTTATTCTCTATAGGAGGGAGAGGGTTTAGTTCCAATAAGCAAAACAACTCATCTCTTTGATGTTTGTACTCAAGGGATTTTTCTTTTTCTCCTCGTCGAGCCGCCTCATAAAAAAAGTGTCCAGCTTGACATACTCATTTTTCTCATATTGTTTTGCGAAGAGAAAGATGCATTGAATGTATGTTAAAAACATAAGGCTAAAACACATGAATTACGAAGTTATTTACCCTTGGCGGCCATCAGCAAATGAGTAACAAAGAGGGTCGTTTGCCAACAACGTTCTTGAATTGTCTCTTCTCAACGAACAACTCGTAAATAACTTTGACTATAGCTTACTCAAATGGCTCTCGAAACGGTAGACTGCATATGCATAAAAATCAAGTCAATAATACAGCTCAATAAAATACAGCAATAAACATACTCATAACAATCAAAAACTCACTATACTCATGGTACTAAGTCGGCACGGTTATTTCTGGAACCGCATCACTCTCCAATTCTTTATTGAGGTTGGTATGCCCAAAATGAAGGGCGAATGAGGACTCCAAGGGTTCATGCAATACCATCCCTTATAATTCTCTACTCCCCTAGAGGTTCAAGATTGGAAAAGACTTTAGAAAACGTGGGAAGGCATATCTTCGCCACGAGTGACCTCCTTCCAAGGAAGGAAGGCTTCTGCCAATTGACTCCATGCATTAAGCACAAGCTGTGTGGGGGTTAGGATATATTGTCTAAGTATATACCTAAAGGAAGAGTGTAGGGACAATTTCATCCCAGTACTCATAATCGCCTCGCTCATAGCAACACAACCCTTCCTAGTTAACTCTCTTCTATGCAGGTTGGCCACAGTGAGGCCTTCTACCTCACACTATAGTCTCTAGGACATTCTTGCATTATCCACGCACTATGAGGGCCTCACACTGCCTTTATTTTCCTCTCAGTAGGGATCAATGGAGGCAAGCCAGCCTCGGCTCAAATGATCGCCATATCAACATTGTCAGATAACCTTCTTTTGGTACTCAATTTCGTTGAAGAAGCCATTGAAAAGTTTATTTTTACGTAAGCAATAAGAAAAATATAGGAGTTTGCAACTTACACAACTCACAAACACGCACAAAATGAAGACTAAATATGAGTTATCGCCATAAAAGCTTTAAAAATGGACGGAAATTGCAAATGATCATTCAGGTGTTTGAGGATTTTTTGCAACATAAAAAGGTGAGAAATGGCCAAGTCTTTCCTTTCATAAGCACCAAAGATGAAGCTCTACCATTGGATAAGCATCAATGAAATCTCAGGCATACACCTATATCCCATCCAACATGTTAAAACCAAAAGACATCGATTGAAATTTGAATCAACTACTCAGATTATGTCGTGCTAAAGAATGGCATTATCTCTGCCAGTTGTAATAGACCATCATCAAGGCGCAATAATTACACACGCAATACTGGTATTGAAGACTCCCAAACTGCTATGCTACCATACCTTGGAGACAAATGATGTTTTCAAATCATTACAACACGTGTCTCATCAGTTTCAACTACATCAATAGGCTCACTCTCTTATCAGGGGCCTCACATTTTCTTTATTCAGCCTTACAACATGCTTCAACTATATCAACAGCCTCGCTCTAGTAGAAAGGGTCTCATCCTTACTTTATTCAACCATACAACAAGCTCGCTCTCTTAGCAAGGGACTCACCTTTATTTTATTCAGCCTTACAACAGGCTTCAACTACACCAATAGGCTCGTCCTCTTAGTAGGGACCTCACCTTTTCTTTATTCAACTTTACAACAGGCTTCAACTACATCAATAGACTCATCCTCTTAGCAGGGCCTCACCTTCGTTTTATTCAACCTTACAAAAGGTTTCAACTACATCAAGAGGCTTGACCTCTTAGCAAGGGTCTCACCATTGCTTTATCCAGTTTTACAATAGGCTTCAACTATATCAACATGCTCTCCCTCTTAACAGAAGACGTTTTTACTTTATTCAGCTTTACAGTAGGCTTCAACTACATCAACGGTCTTGCCCTATTAGAAGGGGCCTTGCCTCATAACAGGGTTCAACTACATCGACACGATAGCTCTCTTGGCAAGGGTCTCACATTTGCTTTATTTAGCCTTACTACATGATTCAACCGGTTTTGTGAACATCGAATTTTCTCTATCACGCAATATCATACCTCAACTTAAAAGTCCACACATTATATGAATAATCATTCATGGACTTCAGAGACTATTGAACTACACTATATGAATAAATACCTCATAGTATAAAACTCCAAAAATCCTACATGGCAAGCAAGCCTGAGGCACCACACTCAGCGTCAAACTTCGACAAAGGTAGTTTGACCGAACCCACGAACAAGCTGAGCCAATGTGCGATGTCGAACCCATTGGACCGTGTCGACCTCCATGGAAAGAACCAGACTTGCATTGCGAGGGTACTACTAAAGGAGCTCAGTATAAAATCTTCTCAAGCAATCCATGGTATGTGATTAATATGACAATTCGCTGCTGCATTCCCCCTTCCTAGCTAAACAGGTCAAATCTAAAGCAGCAAGCTAGGTATTATGGATAATAAAATGGTATAAGCATTTAATGCTCGTGATTAATTGATGACTATGACAAGATATCCCAATCATTAGAATGAGGGCCACGTATCCCTTCATCTAGCAATTTTTAATTGTCATTTTCTACTATAAAAGCTCGTGCGTAGTGTCATTCAAGAGATAATGCAAACTCACAATTTGTAATTTAGCTCTATCAGTGTTCTATCTATTACTAGTGTGGTCAACGTGCGTTGCACATTAGTTAGTTGTTGAATGTTGAAAACAAATACATGTAAATTTTAGAGGAATTCATTCGTAAACATGAAAGATATTCATAAGTTATTTCGAACGAAGTCTTCTATATTCTTTGTATCTTTTCGATTCTCCATATCAACATTTGGTATTAAATGTATTTAACGTTTCGTCACAAATGTATTCTTAACTAAATATAATCAACGATTTAATGATTTTCTTTTATATTAGGTTGTAAATGTTTTAGGAGCTTCAATGAAGAGCTAATTACTCATACTTGGCACATTGTAGCTAGTTATTTGTTTAGATTCAAGTTGTTTGTGTTAGGAACCTAATTACATTAGTTTAAACTTCTAATGATGAGAGCTTTGATCATTATTTTTGTGTCATTTTTAATCATATAATCTAACTACCAACTTCAAAAAAAAAAATATCCAATCGTCAAAAAGTTATTCCATGAATTGATGTTCTATCTTTTCTTTTACAGATGAAAATAGGTNTTTAATCATATAATCTAACTACCAACTTCAAAAAAAAAAATATCCAATCGTCAAAAAGTTATTCCATGAATTGATGTTCTATCTTTTCTTTTACAGATGAAAATAGGTTCCACATCATTATGTGGTACAAAGACACGGTTAATTGAAAATTTTTCTTCAATCGAAGCTATAAAGTATTGATTAATGGAAAAGAGAGTTCTTTTAAACAAGGACATGGTCTGTATTTATATAAATTTGCAACATTTTCCTTACCCTTTATGTTATTCATTTTTTCTCTATTGTCCATTTGCTTATAAAAGGCGCCAACAAAGGATGAACATTACATAATGCATTAAACAATGAAAGGATTGTCGTGAAAATGCACTAAAAGTTCACCAATGTTTATGTTTAAGGGAGACTAACAAGCTGCAAGGAAGTAAACTAAAAGAAATTGATAATCTACCTAAACTGTCATTTTACTGAATTTCTCAATATCCTCCTTATTTCCAGCCTGCAATGAGAATACATCCTTCATACTATGAGAAATATGTGTAGAAAAGAAAACGAAGAGAAGAACAAGTTGATAGGGGTTGTTACAGTGGGTACGAAAACAGAGAAATAGAAACTTCAATATTGCAAGGACGGTGCACTGTAGACGTTACTATCCTACCTCTAGAGCATCGCACAAATCGCCAGTGGCGTTAGCTCTTTTTAAGTATCTGCATTCAGAAAGCATTAAAAAAAATCACAATTAGCAAGAATAAAGAAAATTGAACAATGGAGTGTAGGGTGAACAATTAGTAGGAATGAAACATAATGTTACAAATTTCTTAAGCTCTTGTTTCTTCAAATTTGGAGGCTTCCCATCAAAAACATAGCTAATATACAAAAGCCAATGCATATTTAGGAAAAATAATGCATATTTTTACTCAGGCGGAGGTATCTTAAGAAAATAATTAATTCCAAGGTAAAGGAATAACTTACACTGGCTTTATCCCCGCTTCCAAAAGTCTGATGGTCTTAGTGAACATCCCTCGCAAATGACTAAAGAAACACCATCAAACACAACCATCAAAATACAACAATGGCAATGGCCAAAGAAAAAGTAAGAAACAAAAAAAAAATGAAAATTTAAGCTAATCAGTAACCTTAGCGGGAAAAAATTACTATTCAAATTATACTTTCACTTGATAATATGATGATACAAATGAAATTTCCTGTATTACCAAATTCATGAGATTGATTTTAGTGTGTTATTTTCAATTTAAGGAAAAATATTCAAAATCTAACTTCATGTTTGATAGGTCTATTGGTATCAATTGAGATTTCGTGTGTAGCCAAATTTCACAGCATTCTACATTTTATTTGTAAAGCGATAGTTTCGAATTCATAGAAAACTAGCATTAACATTGAAGGGTTTTTACAGTTTACTAAAAAATTCATCTCGCACGGAGACACACGGTGTCTCCATTTGCTTGCAAATCCTTGGACATGCCAATAGTTATTGCAACAAAGAAAAAAGTTTCTTACACATTTGATGATTTCTCTGATGAAGATCTGGGTCCTTCTTATTAGACTTTGCAACAGCTTCCTGCTCTTTATTCTCTTTGAGGACACCAGTACAGTAGCCATTTTCATCTTCACTTTCATGTGAATGAGCATCATCGTCTGACTCACTAACTTGGTATTTCTTCTTATGTCGTTTAAAATTTCTTTCATTACCCTTGGGCTTTTGATGTTCCAGTATTGTCTCATCGATTTCTTGAATCAAAACACAAGTTCCAAATGTACGAGTTTGCCAAATTCTACTAGGAGGAAAAAATCTATTTTTGACAGCATTTGCCTTGCAAATGGAAAGGAATGAGAAGTTTTCAATGAAGGTTGTGTGCGAAAATGGAGGAGGAGTGGGTGGTTGAAAGAGGGCACATGCGGCTAACGATTTGTTCAAATGTGGTGGAATCCGACTTGTGGAGACGTGAGAGACCTTGAGATCTGTGGACCACGTTGGAGGTACTAAATTTATAAAATAGTTACTTTCAAAAATAAATTTACTCAAACTAGTCATTCCAATTTTATTTATTTTTTAATATTTGAACATCTTGTATGAATAAGAAAATCAAATTGAACATGAGATATATTTGACTCTTAAAAATGTACGGTTGAAATGGGAGTGTGTTGTCACTCCATACGTGATTTTAGACTATTAAATGAAATACTCCTTTTAGAAGTCACGAGTGATTTAACTCGTTTAAGAAAAAGTTAAAAATATCTATTGTACACTACTTATCAGGGATAAAACTCTACATTAATTCAAAATAAATATAATAAATAATATTTAAGGAATTGAATTGCTTTTCCCTTTTTTTTAGCAAAGACATCCACGCATCCTTAAATAATTTTTAGGCTCCAACAAGAAAGATCGATAAGAGTTAAAACTACTTTTCTTAGTGATGTTAATTTTTAATATATAATCTCAAGTTTTAACAAGCTTAAACGAACAATTAGATTTCAGAATTATAGTTCTCAAATAACACAACCAATCTTGTAGAAATATATGAAAGGGATAATTGCAACAACGGTCCCAAACCTTTCAAATTTTTACGC
>CAIGRQ010185163.1:0-12945 GCA_903798375.1 Fraxinus sp. D2006-0159
GAATTCATGAATTGCTAATTGTTTTTAGTATTCTCGTACTATTGTTTTATATTTTTATCATCATTCAATCCATGACCAAAAATTCAACGACGTTCGGCGATGAAAAAAAAATGCCCGCACTGAATATAAATCCTGGCTCCGCCCCTGATTGCAGCTAATAAATTTTCTAACACCACAAACATTTTCTTGTCCACTACAAAAATTCGAAAAGCATTCGATGATAAAATGTCTTCTTCCACAATAATATATGAACGATAGAGTACTATTTCAACTTTTTCTTTCAGTTATAATCCTACCTAAAATACATGCATGCATGGCCCACTCTCCATAGAGAGAGATTTTTATTTTTGTTTTTATTTTTTCATTCTCAAATTAAAAAGATATTTTCTAAAAAATAATGAGTGGTGAATAGATGTATAGTAATTGTTGATTCTACGAAATGTGTGATTAAGCCCATGTTTGAGTCAAATTATTGTAGAATGAGAATGAAAAATATAGTCATTATTAGGGCCTACAAAAGATTTAGAAATTTTAAATTTAAATGGTGATGTGCTGGATAATGATCATATTTTTTATTTTAAGAAGAAAATAATGCGGGTCAAACAAGACCTAAAACTAGATTTTGACGGTGAAAAGTAACTTTTCAGTAAAAAGACTATTTTAACACAACGGTGCATGAAGGAGAGTTGTCTGTGTGCTTAATTTTTCCTTTCAAAAAAATAATCATGTTAAAATGTTGTAACCTATAATTTGTGACGGTCACCCTTTAAAGCCTCTATGTTAGATCGGCTTGACACAAATGGCAGGCTAACTTCTATTTCAAATGTAAAATAACTAAGTTGCATGCAATCCATGTCCCTTTAGGGATGATAAAATGGTTTGTCGGTGGGGCCGAACCCATTTTGGGGTGTCGCTCGAAAAAAGTTTGAGCCAACCGGCTCATGGCTTGGTGGGGCCGAACCCATTTTGGGGTGTCGCTCGAGCCGGCCCGGCCGTGAGCCTAAAAAATAAAATTAAAAAAAAAAAAAAACTTAACTGCCAATTTTTTATTTTTATTTTTTCTTTTAATTTTAGCTGTAATTTTTTTATATATTAATATTTAGTTATTATTTGTAATTCGTATAAATTGTACAATTTTATTTTTTTTTTAAAAAGAGCCGACTCGGGTCGAGCCTAAATTTTTTGGCTGAGTTTTTGCTCAGCTCGACTCGAACAAAAAAAAAAAAGTTCGAAGTATTTTTACTGGAATTGAAACCAAGCAAAAAGTTTCTGCTCGTGGCTCGGCTCAACTTGTTGACACCTCTATGTCCTCCTATATCTTTTCAATGACCTTGTCTTCGCCCGTGTAGCTACTACGTTAATTTACCAAATTCGGGTCTATTTTATCATCTTTTCAATAAATCGCCCGTGTAGCTACTACGTTAATTTACCAAATTCGTGTCTATTTTATCATCTTTTCAATAAATAAATATATTTCGATAAAAAACCAGTGCAAAAAGTCTTCTACATTGTCTCTCAAGTGGCTATTAATTTTAGCACGATGACTCTTAGGCCCCCATTTAATTGCAACGAATTCCATGGAAAATATCACATTCGAGGGAAACGAATTCCACTGTGACCGTTTGATTGCGACGTCGAAATGAAAATCGAATTATAAGGTACAACCATTTTAAATTGCATTTTTTTTCATGGAAAACGAATTCCTATAGGTTTGATGAGTTTTTATTTTCCAACTAATATGAAATTAGAATTCATTTCCACTTTTACCTATCAAACGGACCCAAAGTAACTCAAGTATTCAACATCATATTTTTTACTTGTACATTGTCCCAATTTGCAAATTAATTCAATTCCGCACTAGATTTTCCTCCATAGTATACTCTCTAAATACATTTATCTCAAATTAAAATTTTTACCTTCACTCTTCATGTTATCTTAAACATGACATAAATGGATAATTGTAAATTATGGAAAGTTAATAAAATTTACTTCTTTGAAAACGTAAGTTTAGATATACTTTTTTTAAATAAAGTTTTGTAAGATGAAAAGATAATTTTAAAAATTATGTTTATAAAATAAGTAAATTAAAAAATAAACTTAACTTACTTTTCAGCAGAATCAAACACGCTCCAATCAATATTATCGAAAATAGGAACATATGAAAAAGAGAAATGGATTCTAAAAGTAAAAATATGTTAGTTAAAAGGAATCGATTCACTTAAAAATTGAGTAAGAAGAAGCGATTTTGCCAATGGATCGAATTTTAAAACACAAGCTCTAACTAAGATAATATTAGAAGAAGATAATATTTTCCTTTCTTGTCCGTATTCTAAATTTCTAATCCTTTCCCAAGAAATTTGCAAGAAAGGTATTGGAAAGAAAGGAATACAAGCATCCCAATTCTTCTCGCTCTTTGATAAACGAAGAATTCCAAAGCCAGATATTAATTTGCCGATAGGAACCCCAAAATACAGGGGCCCCCATATATTGACAAAATCCCATGTCTCTTCCTATGTAAGTTATTCTCTCTCTCAAATTTCTTTGTAAAGTGTGGCCCCAGCAGATCCAAATGCCTTCATTTCTTTAAGACTCCTTTCATGGCCTTTTCCTTTTCCAAAACACGCACTTAAATCCCATATATGATTCTTCTGTGTTAGATTGCCAGCTTTATCAATGTCTGAGCCACTTTGTTGAGTTGCTTTTTGGGGCTTTCTCTGAATTTTTCTTGTGGGTTTTTTTTATGGTGTTTGTGTTTTTGAACTCTCAGTTCTTGTACATCAATGTAATGAGTTGGGGTGGATTAGTTGATTCCGTACTGGGTACTTGAAGCAGAGGATTTTGAGTGAGGTTTTGGCTCTGCCTGAGGTAAAATTCTCTACATTTCTTCACTTTTGGAGATAAATAGTTCATGGGTTTTGATTTGTTGTTCTCCATTTTCTCATCTTGAACATTTGTCCTTTCTATCTGTGTGTAAGTTTATCTGAGATCTTCTTTTTTTCTCCTCTCATTTTTTCCTTTTGGTCAAGAGCTTGAGATGGGTTGTTGAGCTGATGCTTTTAATGATTTGATCCGTGCATTATGATGAAAACCTTTATTTTGATGGTAATAAATTTTGACATTTGTACACAAAATATATTTATTTTTTAATTTTGCAGGATAGTGTTCATCATTTTCTTCTCCTCCTATCTGAATCTGATTTCAAATATGGGTTCTTGCTTAATGCCAAGAAAAAGGAATATTATAGCAATTATTTTCTGATTTTATTATAATTATTTTTACTTATCCTGCAAAAGGTTCGGTTTGGCCAGCACAGATTCTGTGGGTAGGATACAGTTATAGGTATTTTTAAATAACAAAGATAATACTCTGTAGAATTTTCTTGTATCTGAAGTTTTGGAGGATTATTTTTCTATGATTTCCCCTAAACTTTCATATATCTACCATTTCTTGCGGTTTTTGTTGAATTAAATTCACTTGGGATTCTTGTTTCCTGCTAATTCGGATGCATTGTTTTTCTTGGCAAAATATTTCTATATTTTCTTTGCTAATTTTTTTTTTCCAAAACAGAAGTTGACTTCTCTGGACTAAATACGTTCTGCTAAATATGCTTTGCTCCAAATGCATTGGTTCGGGCTATGTGCTTGTTTAGTGTTTGATCTGTTTGGTGTTTTTGTTTTTAATCATTTTCTCTGTTTTCCTCTATTTGTTCCTCCATGTGATGGTAGATATGCATATTAAACTCCATCTGCTTATAGATTGCTTGATTGGTTTGCTCCTGTATGTGTTTTTCAGTTATTATCTGTGGTGTTTTCGTCTATTTTATTCAATTCAGAGTTGAAGTCTTTAATCCGCATAATTTCATTGTCGTTATTATTTTTTACTAAGATTATAGCAAACCTTAAATTCACTCTAAATTACTCATGGAAGTAACCAGAAGTTGAATAAAAGCAAAAAAGAAGAAGGAAATGAGAATGACAAAAGTCAACCCTCCTCAAGAATAGGTTGTCAAAAGTCTATGGTCAATAAATTGTCTCTTATCGGTAGTTTAGTTGCATTGAAATGAATGGATCAATGTTGACCGATTATATGGCTTAGAATTCTTACGATGTAGATCTTCCTGTCATGTTCACAGAGCACAAAAGAAAGATGCACTGTATTTTACAGAGATTTAGAGGCTGTTTGAGCCCCATTGTTTGTTCAAAATGCATTTTGAAGTACTATTTTGTTGGAGAATGTGTGGTTAAACAATAAGGAAAATTTTTGGATTTATGTGTAATATTATTTTATTGAAAAATACGTGGTTGGAAATAAGAAAGTGAAAAATGTATTTTGGAAATAATGGGTACCAAACAAGGGCTTACTTTCTCAGCCAGTGCAATTTCAGTGTCTTCTAAACGCCGACTGTTAATGAAATGCTTCTCGAAGTACTTGGCTAAGTGAATGTGTGAAGTAATCGAATGTCTGAGTGCATTATCATGCATAAAATACTCAAACTTCCATCCCTTTGTTTCAGGTCACTTAAAAGAGGTTGAGCAAAAATGCAGTGTACAAGTTACGTCCCTGTATATTACTATGCGAGAAATCTTAATGCAGCTGCAAATGATTTTTCTTGGCCTGCATTTAATGGGAGAAGCTACAATATTTCATTGCCATCATGTAGTGTGGACCAATATTTAGGATATGATAAGGAGGTAATGAGACAGAAAATGCTTGAGCATGAAGCCACATTTAGACTTCAGGTATGTGCTATTTGAAACTTTTTAACGGTAATGAACACAATCACGTTATGGTACAGAAACTCTTCTATTTTTTTTCATTTATTTTTCTTTGCAGAGTCGCAACATATGTGATATTATTGACTTGATTCTCAAAGCAATACATATTAAACTTCTCATCTGCTACTGAATTGTGTAAACGTTTTCATTTTTTTTTTTTACAAATTGTTGTTTCATATTTTGTTACCTAGTGACTCAGACTTCTTTTACAATACAAATCAAAACAGAACATTTGAATGAGTATTCTCTCCCAGGTCCAGGAACTGCATCGTCTATACAAAAGACAAAAGGAGTTGATGGACGAAATGCGGGGGAGAGAGATCTCCACGCAACATGTACAACTGCATACATCAGAATCATATCCGGATTTGTGTCAGGTCCAATCTGACACTACTCATCGGGTTTCACATACACCCAGCTGGCTATTTGGAAATTTTTCAGGTAGTAAGTCATATTCAGTAACTGCGGACAGCTTTCAAGAACCTCCTTTTGTTGCAGAAAAGAGCCTAAAAGGAGAAGCTCGCCCTTCCTTAACAAAAAACAAATCGACCGAACTGGAAAAACTGTCGTCCCAAAGTAAAAGATGTGACAAGAAGATTTTGGATCTTGAACTTCCAGCTGATGTGTACAATGACGATAAAGAAGTGGAGCAGTTTGAAGAGGGAAATATTAATGTAGCACCTGACATTCTGTCTTGTGTTCTCAAGAAATTTGACTCTGTTAAGCCCGCATATTCGTCTAGTTCTAATTTAAGTTGCACTAAAATTAATTGTTTGATTGACTTGAATGAACCTGTACAGCTTGAATCACTGAGTTCAAGTTCCACTTGTCCTTTTCTAAATGATACCGGCCACATGGAGATTGTGCGCCATGATCAGGATGTGAATTGCGATAAGGGCTCAGATGGTATAAATTATGCACGACTTATTGATCTAAATTCTATGCCCCTCAGTTTATCAGAGATGACAATTGCCCTGGAAAACACCAGGAATATGGAAGAGGAAACTAAACTTGAAAATTCTGATGGAAGAGCAAAATCAGATGATGATGAATTTTTGACATTTAACACTGGCATCGACTTGAACAGTGGTGTAACTGGGGATGAGCCTTCACCAGTAGTGCCAAATCGAAATGGTGGAAATGATGTGGAAATTGACTTGGAGTGTTCTTCACACAGAGAAATATTTGAGAACAGCCAACTGGAGACACCTCCCTTTCTGCCCAACCAGGATGGAGAACCATTCATCGAACTTGATAGGATTGCTGCAGAGGCTTTGATTTTGATTTCGTCATCTAGAGTTCAACAGCATTTGAAGTCCAGAAGTAGTGACCCACTAGACAATTCTAACAACCATCTATATTGGTTTGCTGGGATTGTTTCTTTCATGGGAAGTGAAGTGCTGCATGAGGTTGAGAAACACCAGAAAGGTTCTATCGACGATGATCAAACTGAGGTTTCAAGTGATGGCATTGATGATTACGAGTCAACGGCATTGAAGCTGCACCAAGGCCACGGTTTTTGTCTAGACGTTCAGAAAGAGAAAGAAACAGTTGATACTACATTGCCAGGTCGACCAAGCAGGGGAAGAGTACGGGGATCTAGGCAGCGCAAGGACTTTCAAGTAGAAGAGGACATTCAAATGAATGAAGAATTCCTCAAAACAGGTTCACGGAGGAGAAATGCAGTCAGGAAGACTTCTGCAAAACAAAAGAAACATTCCAATTTACGGCCTCCAAATCGTGTGAAGAAATCAGTGAGTTCCATTTTGGAACAGCCTGCTACTTGCAGTAAACAGGGCTTTTTGGAGAACTTGATGGGATGGGGGAAGATGAAGAAACGTCAAGGAGCCCGAGCTAGAAAAAACCATTATTAGTTTAGTTGTCTCATGTGGAATGAAGTTAGTTAAAGTTTTGTTAATTATAGGTAACTTATCATACTCTAGTAGAATGCTTTGTATTGTCTGGTTTGTGAAGGCATTTTGATCATGGACATTCTTGTACAGATGCAATTTACTTAATTCTAAAACTGGTGGATGAACATACTTTTGTTATCACAATTGCCCAGTTTGCACTTGAAAAAAGAAAATCTGGAATTAGGGATGAGAAGATGGCACAATTAACAGCTGTGGTTGGCTATGGATTATGCATCAAGTATGTCAGTTAATACTGTATTTTGCTTATTTATAACAGTGCAGCATTTATTTAGCCCTTGTTTGGTGGCCATTTTTTATGAAAAAATATTGTTTTGAATAGTGAATTTTTGGAGAATACGTGGTTAAAAAGTAGGAAAAAGTTTGTGTTTACATGTAGAATATTTTATTGTTTGAATATGTGGTTGAAAATGAGTATGTAGAAAAAAGAGTTACAAAAGAATGGGAGAGAAACAAGGGCTAATGTGAAGAAAGCAAGTTTATGTTAATAATAAATCTATGAATTAGTAATTTTGAGCTCACCAAACGACTCTCGAAGTGATTTAGTTCTTTGTTCGTAGGGTCAGTCTTGACTATAGGCAGCATAGGCTGTTGTCCAAGGTCCGGCGGCGGCATGGGTGAGGGCTCTCAATAATATTTATGCTTTTAACAGTAGTATATATAAAAGACTCATATAAAGTTGCAAAGTACCCAATATCTCAAGGCCACTTCTGCTTCTGCTGTTTTGATTGGAGCATCGATTTATTGGAATGTAACGCCCAATGGGGGGATGCATTTGTAGCGAACTCTTCCTTTAAAGTTCTTTTCATTTTTCTTTGGCTATTTGTTTGTTATCTTATCTCATGTCCATGTCTACTTTTGGTGGAATTTACTGTCAGATTAAGGTCGCATCCATTGGCTGGTATCCAACATAAATAATTATTCTTGAAAGTACATCTAATATTTCAGTCACAAGCTAATGGAAATGAGCCATGTTTGACATACATCAATGGGAATATACCTTCTTTGACTCAAGACTTTGCAATTACTAATAATAAAAACAATGAATTTGTATATAATAAATATAGAATTTGTGATCAAAATTAAAGAATTTCAGCCTTCACAGATGATTTCATTTTTCCTTTGCTCCCTACTGAGCAAGATTCATAAAGCAAAGGTTAAGTACTTTCCAAAAAAGTTTATAGAAAGAATTGCAAAAACAATTTTAAACTCCATCACGATTCACGAAGTTGTGAGGAATTAAACTACTCGTGTTGGTATAGAAGTCGGCATGTGATCCTTCAAGGAACGAAAGCCTCGGGCTTGAGTTGAGTGAAGTGTGAGCTTTTATATGCCTCTTTAAGCATCTCTTCGTCTTCGTATGAATCCCGGTAAGTTTCCAAGTTGACATCAGAGCTTTTTAAGGCTGAAAGACAGAGTTCTTTCCTCCATTCTTCCAAGTGTGGAAAACCAATGAAATCTGCATATTTATCACAATACTGCAAGAAAAATGGTGTCAAATTACAAACGATATGATTGAATTTCTTCGAACACGCCCCCACATGCAAGACATTCATTTTTATCATAAAAGGTCTAATAGCTACACAATTTTCATAAATAGGTGACAACGAGACTTTAATTGATGACATCTATGCTCATGATACCATGTTATTCATTTGAAACTACTTGAGAAACAACACATTTATTCATTTGAATTTGGTCCTCGACAATTTTATCTCTATGAGAACAGTGTGTTGTGAGACGCAAACTACAAAAAACAAGATATAACGTGTGTATGTACATGATATCCATACATTAATTCATCCATCTAAAAGACATCATTCCTTGTTGGAAATAGTAAACTTGTACTCAAAAAACAATGAACACAACTTCATAGTAAAGATGTGTTTAAGCCCCATTATTTTGAAAGAATATATTCTGGAATAGTAGATTGATGGAGAATGTGTGATTGAAAAAGAAGGAAAAGTTATTGATGTGTCGATAAATATTATTTTATTGAAAAATGTGTGATTGAAAATGAGTAGAATAATGAAAATAAAACTTTTTATGTGTATCAAACATGGGCTAACTCATTTAAAAAGTAAAGAGGTATTTAAAATATATAATAATTTACCTCAAAATCTGCAAGATCATGAGTATTGTGCTTTGGAATGCCAGCAACATCCCTTGAATGATAAAATTCCCCAATAGACTGCATCATTTCATCCCATGATGGCAATGTTGTTTTCCCAGACAATAGTTGAGATATCCATTTTGCTTGGCATTCAAAGAAAGGAAACCCTATAAGCTACACAAATTTACAAACCAAAAATTACTAAAACGCCCCCAAATCGAACCCTTAAGGAAACTCGACTGATATACAAGTCATGAACTAGTCGTATACATATTAGACCGAAATTATGGCTCGTGTTACACGTGCAAGTTTTTCGAGGTTATTTTCTTTGTAATTTGTAGAAAATGTAAGAAATTTAAAAACTTTACCTTTCTTGGGATGCCAATGAAGGAGAGAGAAGGGGCTAGTGAAGGAGGAAATGTGTGTTCATAGAGGGGTCCCACCCTATCATCATCAACTGCTACAATTCCTTTGGTGTCAAGAAATGGAAACGAATATGAGTACCTGCATTTACCCACCTGTATTTGTTAATTATTGGTTTCATTAATAATACAATCTCAGCTCATCAAGACATTGACATACTAAATTGATTTATGGAAAATTCATAATTAACTCTATACATATTATTAAAATACAAGTGTCAAATCAGATTTTGATGTGGTCTGTGTCGGGCCACCCTTAACCTAACATGGCCTTTTTGGGAAAAGAAATTTTGGTAAAACGTATACATCGTAGGATCATTCATTCAAATCACAACATTTTAGACGTCGAGCCATTCAAAATGTGAAACATCAGCATTATATACTCACTTTGTTTCTCTCTCTCTTACCACCTTGGACGTGTAGATGTTGCATTTTGGACGGTCATGATCCGATATATCATAATTTAAATGAACTGTCCTACCACATGTACATATAAGACCGTTATATTGAAGTTTTTCTCTTTTTTCAACATACAATGCTAATTTATCTGATCTGGGACGACACACTAGAGGTTACGTGGTAGCAGTGCTCTTGACGTGGCGATTGCCCCGTACATTTGAGACCTCTATAGTGAAGTCGTGTCATTATCAACTCTAATCAAGCCATTTTTAAGATAAGATCTTATATCAGAAGGCCCTAATCCACCTTATTTACCCCAAATTATGTAATTTCCTTACAACACATCAGTTTTATATTTCCTTTATAAATATTAATATATTTCCTTTAGTTTCCTTTTTCCCTTGAATAATAAACTTTATGAGAACAGCATTTACCCTGTGCAGTATATAATAGTGTCTGCAATCAGCCATGAGCCATCTATGAACAAAACCATTCCATCTTCATGCAATGAATCAATCTGCAATATACATTATATTTTCACATTAAACATTTCCATTATTTCGAAAATCGGCAAAATAAATCGACAGATCTTTATTTTTTTCCCCATTAAATGGATGAAAAATTATTTAAATTGACAAACCTGAGGATGAAGGTATAGTTTATCATAATTAGAGATTACTTTTGATAAGCCTTCTGAAATATTAAGAGACTTGGCACTTAGGTGAATTTCCTTTGCCACATCTACAAGCTCTATTGATATGTCCTGCCCACTTAAAGAACTTCCAACAACCACTACAACCTGTAAAAATAAGATTTTTTGAAATATTAAATGGAAATAATTTGAGATTTACATTAAGAGAGTGTTTGGTGTAGATTAAAATCAGAGTTTAAGTGAATTGTGATAGAAGTTTTTGAAACGTGTGATTGAAAAAATGTGGGACTCATGAAAGATGTGATTAAAATTGATTGTTTCACTGTAACTTAGATTAAAATCCGGCCCAAACAGGCCCTAAAAGAACATGTAATTAATTATTTACACGTATGAATGTATTAATTGTTTGATAAGGTGGATCATGCAATACTGGAACGCTAATGAGGATGAAACCCCTTTAAATTTTCGGATTCGAGTATTTTGCACTGTTGACCGGCCATAATGTAATTACTGGATCTAATTTTCCCCGAGAAGTAAAAAAATTCGCATATTTTTACCAATTCAAGGTGAAAAATAGGATTGCTTGACAGAACTTGGATAAAGTTGTGAAATCTTATTGAAAGAGTATTGTTTCACCTCATTTCGAAATGGTTCTGGTACCCTGTAAATGTGGCTATGTATTTGCTTTCTTCTCCATGCATCCATTCCTAAGAAGATAAAACATGTTTTGATTAAAAAGAATTGCATATAATCTCTTAAAAATAATTTGTTGTGCTTAAAAGTCACTTTATAGATACTTTTCTTGAAAATGTAGTTCCGAGAAAAGTAACTTTTAAGCATATTGCATACCTTCAATTTTAGGCAACCTTGGCTTAGAGTAGTGGCCGGTGGCCACGACCACCGCGTCGTAAACCTCCTCCACCACCTTCTCTGTAGTTTTCTCTTTACTTTTCACAACCCACCTCAAATCCTTACCCAAAGTAGGATAATCTAACATCTCCACATTCTCAACCATAACATTAAACCTTATCAATTCTCTCAATCCAAAACATTCACAAAAATCTTTTAAGTACAGAAGAAGCTCCTTATGGCCAGGGAATCTCCTCATATCCCTCCCTTTTTTCATTACAAATGGAAAATCAGTGAACCCCATAATTTCCCTAGGTGAAACTAATCTCAATGATGCATATATACTACTATGTACCTTCAAGAAATTATCCCTTCCTAAGGGCTCCTCATCCTCTACTTCGGGCTCATATAGCCATTGCCCTCCGACATCATGGTTTTGTTCAAAAACCACCACCTTATGGCCTTCCTTCCTCAACTCCCGGGCCGCCACGAGCCCTGATGGACCTCCACCGATCACACATACATTTTTCGACATGTTTATTGTATTGAAGACACCATGGCCGTGGATTTAATGATCTCTAAGTTTATATAGGTCGCAAGGGTGCATGGTACGGTTTTTTTTTTTATCTTCAAATGTTCGGCTTCAAGAGACTCCACAGGAAAATATCATTATCATTTTTGTCAGTATATGTCTCTTTGACTTGTTGTTTTTATTTCATGTATATGTTGTAGGATTATTCGTTCAAATCATTAACTCTTTTAATCTCGAGTCATTCAAAATACGACACTTCGACATCGCATACCCACTTTGTTTATCTCTTACTAGTAACTTGGATGTCAAGATGTCACATTTTGGATGGCTCAAGGTCCGAGATGTCACGATTTAAATGGATAGTTTTAACATGTGTACATATAAGATCGTTCGATTGATTTTTTCTCATTTTTGGACATGCTGAGATAATTTATGTGACATTGGACAACCCATTAGAGGTCACATGGTGGGTCGTGCTCTTGATGTGGCACACACACACATCCGTCCGTTCATGTAAAGTTTCTATCTCTCCGACAAAAAGTAATTGCAGGGTGTGGTAGTTGCCGTTAGTTCGAGCTTATAAGTCCTTGAGTTGGTTCCTCCGAGATGATGTGAGAGGTTGACCACCACTAAGCTCTTTCTTCAAATTATGTGCAATAAGTAAATATTTCTGAATAAGATGGGGGTGAAACTTGAAACCATGATATTTTTATGATTTTATATTATATTAAATCACTTTATCTAAAAATTTAAATTACACGAATAACGTTTTTAGCAACGGAGTTTTGGTCATCGTAAATTTTTCATTCGGTACCAAGGCCAAAATGATTACGTTTGAAACTTTCATTTTTAAAGTGATATGGCAGCCCTACTTATGGGGACGCTTATGAAATTATGTTTGTAATTTTAGGGCCAATAACGTGCATGGGTGCGACCCACCTAGACAAGTGTTTTCAGTTGATATGATCAAATTCAAAAGTCAAGAAGACATGATGTTTGGTTAAGCTTAAATAAAATTAAGAAAAAAGTTACTTTAAGTAAAAGAAATTTACTTATTTTGATGATAATTCTTATTTGTCAAAATAAGTAACTTTGCTCAATAAAAAGGTTTTTTTTTTTTTCCAACAGTTTGATCCATATTATTTTTTTTTCATTCTCATTCTTCTACTCATTTTCAACCACACATTCTTCAATAAAATAATATTTTTCATCACATCAATAACTTTTCCTTCTTTTTCAACCACACATTCCCCATCACATCAACCAAAAAAA
>CAIGRQ010185178.1:0-13254 GCA_903798375.1 Fraxinus sp. D2006-0159
CAGATTTTTTGAATAAAATATTATTCAAAATTATTTTCAAAATTTCAAAGTAAACGCATTTTCCATTTTTATGTTCTCAGAAACAGTTTTTCAAAATAACAAAAAGAACGCATTTTCAGAAATCTCAAAACAAACACTCAAAACACAAAACACAAAACGTTTTCAAAACACAAAACACAAAACTGAAACACAAAGAGAACACCACCTAAGTGATTGATAAATGAATAATAGTTGTGAGTATGCGAAATGGGTGATAAAATTAATGTTTGATCACCAACCATAAAATCTATTTATTTTCCATCTTTAGCAAAAGACTTCAAATTTCAATTAATTTAAGTCTATAAGCAAGTGCATCGACAACGCCATTAAAACTATCAAACCTGGAACTCACCACATCAATGCTCACCCCTAATGCCTCGGCACCGGCTGCCGTAACTGGACCATGTGCAGCCACCACCATTCTTGGACATCTCTGTCTAATTATTCCCCAATTCAATCCCAATTCTTCCAAGCTCTTCAACAACCCCTCCACCTCTCCAGTACTCGTGAAAACAATTGCATCCAGTCCACCTTCCTCTTCGCTCTTTCCCACTAGTTGTAAAACACTCTCCAATCCAGCCCATCGCGTCTCGTACGCGTTCAATCTGATCGGAATCCACCCTTTTCGAGTAAAATCAGCCAGGAATTTAGGCACCACCGGTGGCTCTTCCAGGCCTATCACTAGTGGAACTGGGCACAATACCTTTTTCCCTTGTCCTAATCCGATTGATTCCACCATAGCAGTTGGGGTTGCAACTGGAGGCACTAGAACACTGATTCTACCTGGGTTTTCACATAGTTCGTTAATGAAAGATTCATCGAGGAGCTCGGAGTCTTTTCCTAAAGCTGATAATATAAATGATTCTCCATGTGGGGGCAATGGGGGTGTCTTGATTTTGGCCAGTGCTTCAGAAAAGGCAGTGATTCCAGCTCTTGAAGTGAATGCTATGGCGGAGAATTCTTCGAGAGGCGATATTTGTCCATTCTTCAGTGAGAGGCAGTGTTGGATAGAGGAAATGGTTTGTGGGGTAGATTCAACGATGACTGTGGGGCACCAGAGAGGAGCCCAACCCTTGCTGTGGATAAGGTGAGAGAGCCTTCCGGCATAGTTTTTTGGGGTGGTGAAGGCAACTACACAAGTGGCTGGTAATGACGGAGGAGGCTGCAGATTTAGGACTATCATTGCCTCATCATTCTGGGAGATGCTACTGCTCTCCTAGTCCTAGGATATTTAAGCTTAAAAAGTTGCTTATATTTAAAAATAACTAATAAATATTTACTTATTTTAACATAAAGTAAAAATTACTTTCAAAAATTAGATTTTTCACCCAAAAAAAAAGTTTTAAAAAATGCACATCTTTATCCAGAAGTGTATCCGGTAAGGTAAAAGGAAATTACACCCACCCCTACTTTTAAATTACCATTTTCAAAAATCTTGAATCAAGTTTCATATTACAAAAATTGGGATTTAATTAATAATTTAAAAATATTTTTTATTTTTTATTTATATCTATTTACAATAAATTAATTTATATATACTCCCCTCATCCCATCTACCTCAAACCCTAAAATCAATTAACCAATTACCTCTCCACTCTCAATTCCTCCTTCCTTCTTTCTGCTCTACGCTGTCGTCGCAGCCACCTTCACGACCGTCGGCTCTTCTTCCTATCCTCTCCCCCTCTCGTCTTCACTCTTATCCTACCTCTTTCAACTGGCCCATTCTCCGTCGCCTATCCCTCTCTCTCTTCGTGACACTGCTCTGTCTTCTCCCCTCTTCTTCTTGGACTCTGGCACCGGCATCTAGTGATATTAATGGCGGTGTGTCGCCGCCTGTTTAACAAATGACAAATCTTTTAGGCACTCGCAGTTGTCGCTTTAACCGTTTGCTGTGGTAGTTGTGGTAGTCACTGGCCAGATCTGTTGTGGTGGTTGTGATGGCTGCAGATCTTTTGGGTATGCGGTTGGGAATGTGTATGGGTGCGACGGCGGCACGATTGGGTGTGTGAGTGTGGGTTCGACGGTTGGGTGTCAGGTGGATGAAGCGACGGTCGTGGTTCCGTGGTGTTAAGATTGTGTTTTTTGTTGTTGGAGTGGTAGTGGCGGCCGTGGTTCCGTGTTTTGGTGTTGTTGGGGTTTTTGGGGTGGTGAGTTGGAGCTCATAAACGGTTGTGTTGGTGTTGGTGGCATCGTCGTCATCTGCCGTCTCGGTGATGGTGAAGTAGTGGTGGGAGGGTGTAGTGTTTGATATGTTGATGTTGGTATTGGGCAGCGACGGTGGTTGTGCCGCTAGTGGAGGCAGTGGCAAAGTGGTCACAAATGATTATGTTGTATGTGACCAATAATTTAGTTGGTTTGTGATCAATAAACAATATGTATTGAATTAGATAAATTGTGACAAATACATGTTGTGTGACCTAAAAATAATTAATTTGTGACCTAAATATAATTTATGTTCAATTAATGTGATGATTGTGACCATAAAATAGGTAGTGTGACTTTTAATTTTTGTAATTTGTGACCGATGAACAAATTGTGAACTTTAATTTTTTAATTTGTGACCGATGAACAAACTGTGACCTATAAAAATTTTGAATTGTGACATAAAAATTTTCGCTGAAGTTGGAACACTTGCCAGAATCGGAGTTGTCGTAGGAACAAAGTGGTGGCAGAACGATCGTTGGAATAGTCATCGGAATCAAGCAGTCATCGAAACGATCGCCGGAGAAGAGTTGTGATCGGAACGGTAGTCGGAATAGTCTCCGGAGCAGTAGGGATGGTGGATGTGGGGTAGGGTAATTATATTATATTAGAATTAAATATTTAATAGTAAATTGATTTAATAATTCATTATTTCATAAATAAAAAATTAAAAAATCTGATTTATGAAATTTGAAACTTTTTTTGTATTTTTGAAATGGTGTAAAGTAAATACCTTAGAAATGTATTGTTCTCATCCAATGATCAGTGATACATGTGTAGCAGAAAAAGGTAAGATTCACTTGTAAATTCGTCGTTCACCTTAAAATTTGAATAACTTTGCTAGGGTGCCACGAGGATTTGACAATCCCCTTGACAACCACCTCACAATAGGAGGGTCCGGGAGGGTTTTTTTTTGTCTATTTTAATTCACACGAGTCCCACATGGGTCTCACTACATGTGAGATGTCAAAAAGCATGTCAATTTTTTTCCCCCACAAACTAATTTAATTACAATTTCAAACTAGAAATCTCGTTAACTCAACAAATAGTGGTTTATAAATCTAGCAACAATTTCTTGAACTTTGGTTGCCTCTTAAATCAAGGGGACAACAAACATCTTTTATGTACATCTAGCATTACATTTGGTTGGGGAGGGGTGTAGATCATGAACAATCCTTGCCCTACAGAAACGAAAGAAAACAGGGAAGACACAATACTTGAAGGGTCCACCTTTTTTGATAATATTAAATCATGTGGGACCCACATCATGTGAGTGTTCTGTATGACCTGACCTCTGGCACAATTTTTCTGTACATTCAACATTATACGTAGATCATGCCACATGGAAGAGTGTTAACCAAGGTGTAACCCATAATGTAAACGTAGGACTGAAAAAATACAAAATATAATAGCAAAGCAGATTCATGATTCTTGGTATGTCATCAACAGCTGCAGAAAATCCAATTGTATACAACAATGCTACAAAGGATAAATGCACAACATTATAGTAAAAGGGTCAAATGCTATCAAGTCACAAAATCCACGATTAAGTGACTTCTACGCCCTTAAGTGAGTTGGAGCTAAGTCCCTTGGCAGAAGCATCATTGCCATGTGATCCTAGAGAAACAAGGTTCTTGTTTCAACTTAATGATCCAGAATCTTGTCTTTCCAGATTCTGACGTCCTCGGGAGAAAGGATCTTGATATACCAGACATTGTTCAAAAACTCCCTGCAAATTCCATTTATTATGGTCAATAATATAAAAAGAACATTTCGCAAAATTTTAATGACCGTTTCAGTGATTGACATGTGACAAATCACAACATAAACAGGGTTNAAAGGATCTTGATATACCAGACATTGTTCAAAAACTCCCTGCAAATTCCATTTATTATGGTCAATAATATAAAAAGAACATTTCGCAAAATTTTAATGACCGTTTCAGTGATTGACATGTGACAAATCACAACATAAACAGGGTTAGACAGATATGTTCCAATTAGGGGATCCACCTCCAGAATGCTCAATTCTCAGTGAAGGGACAGCATACCCAAAAAAAAAAAAAAAAAAAAAAAAAAAAAAATTTAATATGGATCAGTAATACTGTATTTTTCAGGTTACGAGCACAAGGCCACAAAAGCCTAAGAACTTCGAATCCTATAGGGAACATAAAAAAGCATAGATGGCGTAGTATCAAGATACTTACTCCCATGGGTCATCTCCAAGGAGAAGCACATCGTTCTCCCTGTCGACAAATACAAGCTGCCAGCCTGATCTTTGAGGGCCTTCAAGCAACCCTTCTATCCTAAACATCTGACCCAGTTCCCATAGCAGCTCCTGATAGCTGTTGAACCGGGAGATGTCCACTGACCTACCAACTGACCCAGATTTGTAAACCTGCACCAAATAAAATAGCATTAAAACTTGCTAAATACTCTCAAGTGTAAGCAGAATATTTAGAAGCATAATGCAGTCCCTAACTAGTACCTTAACAAAAGTACCAGTTGGGTTTGATTGTTTTACTTGTCCTGTGCTTTGCAATAACTCCAAATCATTTGTATAATCGAGTAGAGGACTCTGAAACCCAGAAGCATCTAATAGTTCAAATGACATGTCAGCACGAACTGAAGAAGTATCTAAACTGGACACGGTGGTCGGAAGCAGGAGTCCTGAAGACTCAACATTAGCACCAAAAAGGGTGTGATTCTGGGTATCCAAGCTACAGGTTTCATGTTCAACAGAAAAATCCGCTCCAGGATACGCTGGAAGTGATGCTGAGTTGGAGCTATCACTGACTGGTAACTGAGCAAATTTCACCACCCAGGATTGTTGCGGCGACTGCTCATTGATCATTGATTGACCAGATCTTGAGAAATTCAAAAGATCACCCTGCCCTTCTGAACAAAGGGAACCCATTATGTTTTGCATTCCCGAAGGAGAAATAGATGTTGAAAGTTTATTGTTTGAGTTTGTCATATCTGATTTTGTAAATGAAGGGGACGGAACATCTGTTGGCTCCCTCTGTTGGAGTTGAGCATGTTGCATTAGAAATGCTTCCGGATTAGTATGCTGCCGCGGATGTTCTCTGGAATGGTTGTTAACAAGCTGTTGTGTTTGCCTACGCAGATTATCTGGAACCATTTGGGTTTGTGCAGAGTGCATATATGGAGAAATTGATAACGGGACTGCTTGCTGCTGCTGTGATGGGGGATTATGGCTGCCTGAATGTTGAAGATATTGAACAGGTTGTTGGAACTGCACTAATTGGTGTTTCAGCAACTCCTCACTTCCAAAATTTTGCAATCCTGCTGCCAGCATAGCCTGGTACTGCTGATTGAGATCATTTCTCAAGATAGGTGGATCAAATCTCTGTGGCATCCAGGGAAACGTACCAACTGACTGAAAATTCATAGAACTGTGTCCATGCACACCGGCTTCACCTCTAAACCTAGCCACGTTGTACATTGCTTCACTATTGCCATCTGTTATAAAAGCACCAGAACACAAGTGAGCCAAATGAAGGTTTTAGAAAATAGCATATTAGGTTCGAGAATATTAAAAAACCAATACTATAAAATTACTGAAAACGTTAAGTAACTTGGAAAGCTCTCTCTCTCAATTAAAAGATGAGAATATTATCTGTCATATGAAGTCACAAAAATGGGACAAGCAGTCATTGGCCTTGGCAGTTCCTTTTATTTTTGGTATTTTTACCCCAATTTATTAGCCAATAGAGATTGAAGAATCCTCATCTCATGGTTTACGTAGTATTGACAACTCAAGTAGTTGATGTTATCGTGTGCCACACTGACATATTATATTATTCCCATCCACATAAAATTAGAGGAAACAGGCACAAAACTTAATGTAATAAGGGGAAGGATAACACCTTGGAAAGAGGATGCCCCTGGATACCATGGTTGTTTCAGCCTCAGAGGAAACAAAGAGGAATACATGGGATACGTTGTCAAGGGTTGAATTTCCCATAGTGATACACGTAGCTGCCTCTCACCCGTTGTCGATTCATCCCAACCAACCTATAAATTCGAGAAATTAGTGAAAACGGATGTAGTATTAAATCTACCACAACAGGTATGGCATGAATAAGTACATTACAGGCAAGTATACTCGGATGTCATTATTATGTATTAATGAAAAGTTCAGAATGTAAGGCAAACAATGCACGATTATTAGTATAAACAAGTTTAACAGCAATATTATAAACTGGGAAATCTTTATTTTTAACAGGTAAAAATTTAATTTGTCTCACCTTCTCTGCTATCGGGTATATTGATAATGATATATTCGATGATATTGAAAACATTCAAGTTAAAAATGTTGCAAGGAACAATTGTAGTATGTAGGAAAAAATTAATATATTGTTACTATTATTGTGTTATTACTTTTTTTTAAATTAAATTATGCTCTCAATGAATTATATTCCTTTCTTCCCCTCGTTTCTAACTCTATTAACCTGTCAAAGACAAATTTATCTTTTATACCATAAGTTATGAATTGCATCTTCCACACCTAAAATAATTAAGTGCACAACTCATAATTACATCCATGATATAGAATCTCTTAATGTATGCTCAATCAATGAATAAAAACTATAAAACAATAATACAATACTATGCATTTGATAAATGAAATGTCTATCACAAAACAGAAATTATACTTTCTGGGTACAAATCTTAGCGCAATTTAAATGCTTAACACATCACATCCATTAATATCCAGAAAAAATTCATATGTACATGTAGTAAAGAAGGAAAGTGCTTAACATGTCACATCCACCACATTGCACATTTTATGCAATAATGCAAAAGAGTCAATGCAAAATCGTCTACTTAGAAATTTAGGCCTTAAAATGGGAAGGACTGCCACTCATGGTGCACCACATTGGACTAAGAAAAGAAGGTTACCTTAATTTTTTTTAAATGCTCATAAGTTGTGGGTCCCATAAAATGAGTAAATCATAAGTGGGTAGTAAGTTGTGGATCCTACGTAAGTGTGGAATAAAAGTATGTTTGACTCAGCTTCAAAAAAAATTTAAGCTTTGCCAAACAAGCACATAGTATATATAGCCCATGTCTGCATTGATGAACTTCTGAAAGTAAAGAATCACAAATTTGTCAAATATAGTTTTTTCTTTTTAATTTTACAGATAGATAGAATGCTCAAAGTTAAAAACAACAATGACTACTTTGATTAAAATTATGCATAAAATGGACAAAATATTGTTCATATTGATAGACTCGGGGGTGCTCCTTCAGAAGAGTCCTATTGTATTGGCTATAGCCAATAAGTAACTTTTTGTTTATAAACATTTATTTTACCCAGGAAACAACACTGCCTTTTCTCATACATGTCCTTCCACATAATCACATCTAGGTGAAAGCATCCATTCATGCATAAGTTTTCACTGAAAATCATGTCCACTCCTTTTGGGTGGCAATAGAGTTGCACCCCTGGTGAAAAGTCACAAGCTCAACCAGCTATGTTTCACAGCATACCTTCCAGCTAGAAAATGTTTTAAGGTTATAAAATGAGACTTTATTTTGTAAAAACTCAAAAATATCATTTATTTTAGAAATTAACCAAAATAGTCATTCTGTAAAAACAGATTATACATCTCTGCTACATTGGTTACTAGAATACCAGATTTTGGATTGTGTACAAGGAAAAACTTAACAAGACAAACTTTAAAAGTTAAGCAAAGATGAGATGAAAAGAAAGAGTTCTCTGAGAATTTTTTTCCATGAGCAACTGACAGAATCGAAATTAAATATAAAATGCAAAATAAAATAAAGAGCAAAAATAGCACATGAGTAAAAGTTTTAAGCAGTAAAGGCATGTCATTTACCTTGACAGAACGCCAGTGGGAGTTTGGCCAACGATCAGGATCTAAATCACCAATACCAGTAATCGTGCCCATGTATCTGGACATGAATCATCCATCGATAAGAACACCAAAATTCCAATTAAGAAAGACCTTGCAAACAGTTGGTGAAGTCCTAACATTGACCAGTTTTTTTGCTCTACTAACGTCTTATTACCTTCTACAATGGTAATCGTCAATGAACTCTGATATACAACTGAATACTATATACCAAATAATGGTATATCTACATGTACTACATATACCCACTGCAGTAATTTGGACATGATATACAAGAACAATTTGTCCCCTCTTAATCTTAAGGAGAAATGACCCAAGGAGTAAACTGTAACCAGTTAAATGAAGCATAATTATACAATGCAACAAAGATATCAATAAAATCAGTTCGACATCTCCAAGCAGGATAGACTCATTGTGAGTTGATTTCCATATTAATTTATCATGTTTTTAAAATATTAACTCAAAACTAAAGGAACACCAGAAAAAATGGATCTCATACTGAAGATTCGTGTGATACTATACCTGCGGACACTGGATTCTTCAGTTTCAAATAGCATCCGAAAACGCATTCCAACAGAAACACGAGTGTGATATACAGCTTTTACATACTTTGGAAGAGGTATAACAAACTCAGATGGACTAGCCCTGATGCAATAAATGTGTCAGCAGAAGCAACAGAAATATGCAAAAATTTATGGTTATTTATGGATTGCCACCTTGGGTTATAGAAAACGGTGAAGCAGCTATTAGTAGCGGCAGCATGAGCAGCAGCAGCAAGCAGTCCAATGTGCATACTATCACTAGAAAGAACAGATGATGGCATCACAGTTTGCGGTCGGTTGGCGTGACGAATTCCCAAAAGGAGCTGGTTTTTCTCATTCCTAAGGAAACGATTAAAAATATTTGGAATAAAGATTATTGAGCTCTCTTGAGAATTTAGGAAATAATTTTTGGAAATGTAAGGGTAAAGGATACCATATAAAAATAACAGAATCTCCAGCAACTAGTCTTTTGGCACTGACAAAGACACTCCAGCCAGTAGTAAGTAAATGCCGCTTGGGCTGGCCTGCATGAAGAAAATAAACCATCGCCATCGCATAACTCAAAATGTAAGTAGTCTCTTCAATCACAGTGAACTATAGACTTCGGTTCCACAAGAATATAACATGAATCATTAATAGCAGCAACTAAGATCATACAGCAGTTCAAATATTATTTAGCTGTTTTACCCAATGATACGATGCAATTCCCCCAATAACATAATCGATTGAGTAACTTGGAGGACATGAAATGGAAAAATGAACAGAAATGTTCTTGAACAATGATTCCAGCTACTTTACTCTGTTGAAATCGAGAGCTTTTTCAAAATGCTATTCCTCTTTCCGTATTGCTACTCTTGGAGATTGGAACTCTTCTCTAAGCATTACATTCTCTTCGCAGTCAATAAAGCACAATGTTCAAAAGATTACATTAACTTCATCGACTGTAACCACTATTTTATTTTCATGGACATCTCTGCCACTATTGAGAAACTATAAAAAAGGCACGTGCCCATCTCTGGACACATCTATTTTAGTGATTTTCTCCATTCTTCTTCTCTCGACAAACTTTCATTTGCACGAACGATGGCATCTTAACATGCATTTTTGAACATCCCATTCAAAGAAATTTAAAAAAAGACAGTTTTTTTTGACTGCTTGATCTAAAAGCTTGAGCAAATATAGAGGCCACATGTATATGACTTAAATATTATATTGTATTTAACACGCCCCTCACATCGTTCAAGTGGGATTCATTTTTCTATAAAACTTGAAATGTGCACAATTGTATTAAATGGTGGTGGCAAGAGGAAATTTTCATGCTTTAATACCATGTTGAACCACATGACTTAAAAGCTTAAGTAGCTAGAGGAGATCATAAGTATACCATTTAAATACTCCTCTCCTTTGAAATACAACCTTTAGAAAGAGATGACCCATATGTATTATCCAACCTTGGAAGGTAAATCCAGTATATCCAGTAGAAGAATCAATATAATCAAGGTTTTGGAACTTTCTGCTCAGAAAACCCCGGTCCAGACTGGAACGAGATGGGCAAGTCCAGGTTAGGGTCTTGGGATCAAGATGACACGCTATTTTTCTACTGCAATCAGACCAACTGACAATTTATTTTCCCCACTTTCCTCCTCTTCTCCCATTCCCCATTTTCAATAAATTACATGTCATATAGACGATTAGTTTTTGCATCTACTTTTCTAACCAAAAGATAATGCTGATAAATCAATTCTCCCCCACCCCAATAATAATAATATGCATCAAACTATTGATTTTCTTTGATCAATAATAAATGCAAAAACACAGCCTCTAACATTAAGCTACTGATAACTGCCTGCACCATTCTGCACTGCTGCAAAATGTTCTGAGCAGTGAATGAATGTTACACGCACACTAGGATATTTGTGTATGTGCCTCTGCATAAGTTGGAAGGCACTATCTTGTTGAATCTTGTTTAAGGCCAAGTGTAAAATCATAGTCAAGAGAAAGACATGAAGAATCTGAGTCAAATTGCAAAAGCAAATTAGATGTTTAATCTGCCTTTCACTCGTATTGAATGAATGTCATAATAGAATAACCCACAAGCTAAACAACGACAATCTTAATATATTGAAATCTAAGAATCAAGATAGTTTCAACTCTCAATTACTTCTGTGATTGGGTCTGGTTATAGCTAATATCCATTCAACACCTTGCCTAAACCGTCATCCCATCATGTGTATATGTATAAATACCTGATATTAAAAGTAAATGAAACTTTTAAAACTTACCCCGGAAAATATGCTTAAACTTCCATTCAACATCATGGAGATCCCTAGCAATAAGTTCCTGGGCTGGTGGGGTCTGAGAGAAATCCTGAGGCACCAAATTCAAATGACAGAACAGGATCAATAAGCCATCACCTCAGAACAATCATATCAATAGAATGCTATTACCAAAGGTGGGAAGACTTTCTCTGCAGCACGCCGCGGAACAGAGAAGCCTCCATGTGTACTAGTATCACTTGCTGTTAACGTCTTGCAAAAATAATTAGTCGGTTGCTTGCTAGGAGTTCCCAGATCCACAGGAAGATACATCTCTTTTTGTTCTTGCTGCATTTACGTAATGGAATAATATCCCCTCATCAATATGCAATTGATTAGTGCTGCAAATTTACAGTCTTACAGAAAATTCAATTCCAAGTATAATTTCAGAATACCGGATTCAGGGGCTGCAATGTCATTTGAGCATATACTTCATCTGTTTCTATATCAACCTGATATTTAACAAAAACAGAAATCTCTTAGGGTCTAGGTATAACAAACTCGATACAATGAGTCAATAACAAGGAGATAATAAACAGCACATAAAGAAAACTTACGTGCATTGTAACATTGTGGAGTTGGCAGATCAACTGCGGAGGCAAGCTTGGATAATTGGGGATGTGTGCATCAACTTCTTTATTAGTCGTGGCAGCAACCTGCCAAACATTTTCAACTGAAATCCATTAGATACATCGCCACCTAAGCAAAGCAACTTTCAAGTGCTTAAAGAGGACTTAGGAACTGTTGAGCGCTTATAAAGTACATCTCCAACAAACACATGGAAGAAAATAATAGAGCAAAATTGGATAATTAAAAGAGGACCTGCTCACTATGTCCCTGAGGGAAGTAAACCACACGGCTCCCAACTGTAGGCAGACACACCAGAGGACCAGCACAAGCATGCCATAGCTCGGAATTCAAACACTTTTTGGCCCCTTCCAATACCCAAAATCAATAAACCATCAGCAGTGGCTTACAATTTATCAAACTTACAGAATTGTCTTAAGTTTGCAATAGACACACGGACAATAATTCTTTAAAGACACAGAGAGCACACACTTCAACAAAGAAAAATCAATAAAAACGACAAATAAAGAGGTTTGCTTTAAGAACAAAAAAATCTAGAATACAAAAGGATAGGAAGAGGGGGAAACCAGCATACATATGTGCATGTGTGTGTGTGTAGAGAGAGAGAGAGAGAGAGTAGGTACCTTCATGAGGTTGCTGATCCATCCCTGATGTTGAAAGCTTCATAAGTTTATCCATACACTTGCATATAAAAAATATATAGTCTTTATAATAATACAGCTACAGAAAAAATTATACTCAACAACAGAATTAGCTCAGAGAAACCCCAGGGTTAGCTTACAAAACCCTCATTTGCAATCCTCAATATCTCAAACCCTAAACCCTCCCTGATTTTGAGCTCCAACAGTTCCCTCCAGCCCTCATCACTTTTCCCCATTCTTGAGTTTCCCAACTCAATTCTCACTTGCATTTTCAGTTCATAAATAAAGCACTAATTTTACTACAAACCAACAAGAAGTAAGTAAAGAAAAACAGCCAATTTCGGGTCACACTCATTAATCATCAAAAAAAACAGAGGAAATCAGATCAACCCAACTGAAACCACTTCTCCCTCTCTCTCAACTTTTCTCAGAGAAAAAAGAAGGAAAGCAAAATTAAGAGAGTGGGGGTTTCTTCTCTTTTATATTCCTCCCAACCAAGAAGTCACCCACTGAATTACAGAAAGAGAGAGCGTGTGCAATGCAAAATGAAAATACTGAACTGCAAATGCACCCCAACCCACGCCACCCCACAAAAGGGTGCACCTGGACCACCGATCGTTTGTACGGGAAAATCTCAACCGTCAAGTGGAAAAATGATTTGATATTAGGCATGTTCCACAATTCAGTGGTCTGTGTCAGAGTACGAACATCAAATATCACATTGCACATGACAATCAAAGAAGAATTAATGAATGAAATCCATTGCCCATTTTTTCTTTTTTCGTGTTTGATGCACATTATTTTCAAAAGAATGTATTTTTTTGATTGATATTATAAGGAATATATGGTTAAAAAAGAAGGAAAAGTTATTGATGTAATAAAAAATATTATTTTATTAAAGAATATGGGGTTAAAAATAAGTAGAAAAATGAAAATGAAAAAAAAAATGTGGCCCAAACTATTAATGAATGAGAGCTTGTTTGGTAGGGATTTTTTGGATGAAGAATTGATTTTGAACAGTGATA
>CAIGRQ010185233.1:0-14472 GCA_903798375.1 Fraxinus sp. D2006-0159
AATATCGGTTATTCTCCAACAGTGTTTACTTAAAAACCAAGAGAGTATGAATTTTAGTTTCTCTTTGGGTTGCAGGGAACATGTAGGAAATAAAGGGGTTGGGTCTTTAATATGAAAATTTTGATTATTTATAGATAGTTTGATCTAGTTTGTGTAAAGTTTATATGATTTTTTGTTCTAGAATTTAGAGGTTGTGTTTTTCATCATTCATGGTTTTATTATAATCTCTTTGGGCGTATGTGTCTACGTTAATGTCGAGGTGTGTGTATGTATTGGTATTTTTAATTCCTTTAATGGCTAGTAGAATTCTGAATATTAATTAAAACTTTGTTGCTTTTACTGAATTTTCAGCTCTAAGACGACATCAAGCTGCTCATTGGCTAGATTGCCTAGTGGGACCGCTTGGAATATCTAGCCGCCCCTCGGAGAGAGAGTTCATTTCTTGCTTGAGAAATAGTTTAATTCTTTGCAATGTAATTAACAAGATTCAACCAGGTTCAGTTCCAAAGGTAAAGTTTTCCTTGCTCGGAATATTTGTATGCTTTTTTAGGCAGATTTGATAATGTAGGGTTTGGTTTTTCTTCACTTCTGATTGTTCGGCATTTCAAATTTGTAATTAGGTTGTGGAAATTAACTCATCTTCACAGTTACCGCCATGGGATTCAAAGCCATTGCCTGCCTATCAATATTTTGAAAATGTTCGTAATTTTTTAGTAGCCGTGCAAGAACTGAAACTACCTGTTTTTGAAGCTTCTATTTTTGAAAGGGTAAAAATTCCATGCCTCTTTGCTGCATCACCTAATAAGTACTCATTTTGAACTTATACACTAGCTAACTAATATATGTTCTCAGGAAAATTTGGAAGAGGGGTCATCAAAGGTTGTCGATTATGTTTTGTCTCTTAAAGCATTTCATGAGTGGAAGCAAATGACAGGAGGGAATGGAACTTACAAACCACCAAGATCTCCTTTGATTACACATTCTGCTGGCAGGATTCATTCACGAACATCAGGCTCAGTCACTTTTCATTGTTCAAGGAAACTAGATATGTCAGCAGGATCCGATAAGTCACTACCAACAGATAGTGAAATCCAAAAATCTGAAGGTAGTTCACTATTTTTTAATAAGCAGATTTTAATTCAGTGTGGTCAATTGAATGAGTACTATAGGAAACGGTTATTCTACATTAATGAGGAAGGGTATAAGATGTAGTAATATTTAGCATTGTTAAAACTTTCTAATGTCTAAGAGGTTGCTTTAGGAAATTACCACAGAGTGATTTCCTTTTCCAAGTCCCAATTAAGAACTGTACAGCGTATGTTTTTTGTTTTTAACTTTTTGTTAGTTTCACCAGTAGCAAAAATTAGTAGTTCTTCATTCACGTGTTTTCTAGTATATGGAATGGATTAAAAATCATTTGGTTATTTAATCTTTATGATTCATTGGCCTCTACAGATGTAATAGTCAAGGCTCTTGCTGATCATATGGTCGATTCAAAGGAGAACATAGATAGTAATCTAATTGCTTCCTTTCGTAGTGGAAATTTGGTAAAATTCAGTTTGATAGTTTTTTGGTTGAACTATTGAAACTCCAAAAAATGATTGTACTTGCATTTTGATCGCATAACAGGATTCAGTCAAATTATTGACCAACATCTTCTCCAGTTGCTTGGAGGAACAACTTCAAAGAAAATTACATGAGGTGAGTTGCTTATTTTAACAAAAACTGTTGCATTCCTTAATTCTCAAAATGCAGTTTCTGGCTCATATTCTTTCTTAGATGTCAGAATACGTGATGTTTCTGAATAGTTGGTGGATTTCATTTTATGCTTTCAAATATTCTCTTGGTATGGACTTTGACGAGAACTTATCTCCTAAATAACTAGATAAGATGCGAGAAATTGGCATATTCTGGAAGGATGCCTCCAGAATTTCAGGTTCTTGTAAGTACCAGCTGGCCCGCGAAATACAGTCCACCATTCTTAAGATTCATGCTGATTTCTACCCTTAGAGATCATACTGGACTGTGGGGTTGTATTTGATATAATCAGCACGTGCAACAAATTTTTCTTACCGTGGACTTTCTTGATTCTTGTTTTACTGTAAATTTAATCTAATTTGGATGAGACAAAGCTTTCAAGTGATGAACTTTTCATTTTAATTTTGTATCACATGCTACAATGTTGCATTCATAATGACAGCACTTTGATATTTGTCCAACTGCTGGTAGAGAGCTACTTGATTTTGGAAAGATTTTTGTGTTCTACTGAGATGTAGATTGATGACAATATTGACTACTATTCATATTCAACCAGTTAAAATCGGGTCTATTGGATCAGAGAGAAAGAAATTGCTCACCTGTGCATTCGACATCTGTGCCTCTTGAGAATTTGTCAAATCCTGAGAATGGCAAGGTATTTATTCTTAGTGGTGTTTGTAATTGTAATTTAATGCTTATTTTGTTGGTGTCCTCATACTGGTTTAAATCAATCTCAAGAACTATTGTATTTACTTAGATGGTCAACGTCTTTGACATCTATCGAAGTTGTTGATTCTGTCGGTCAGTATGTGACTATGAACTACAGAATCATGGGGGTGGAATTTTCAGTTGCAATAACATATTTTTAAAGGGGTCGGTTAAGAGTTCTGAAGGCTATAACATATGTTTAAAAGGGGTTGGTATGTGAACAAAGTTGAAGGCCATGCTCTCTATTCCATCAGAACCTTTTATAGTAAGAAATATCACCTTTCAAGGAGGGCACGGTTTCTCCATGTATCTAAAGCAATGGCACGGGATCCACTCAATTGCTTCATTCTGTTTCAAGTCTCTTACTGCCAACTTGCATAAATAACACATACTAGTAATACTTTTTTAACTAAAAATTAGATAAATCATATTATGGCGAGTATAGATTCATTTCATAAAAATTTACTGTTGATTTATATAAGGTACTCATTTGCAGTTTACTATGGACATATTTGATCTACAGTGTTGTAGGGCCTGCATTGAGACCGGTAAGTGCAATCATTGGAATCTGATTGGAAAGCAAGAAAGGGAACTTTTGGTAAACATCTTGTGCTTTTGTGTTAAAAGTTTTGACTATATATTTTTTGACATGAAAGATGTGACAATATATGATTTATCAAAATTCCTTCCTTTCCAAGTCTCTTATCTAATAGGACAAATTTTGCTGTGCCTCTTTGTCCATGCATGCATATATATCTTACCGTTTTCTCCACATAAAGATGAATTTAGAATTGACAATAATATTTTTATTTCTTGCAGAATCTTAAGATGCTGCTATGCAGTACGAAGAAAGAGTTTGAATGTCTTCAATCTCACTTTCAAAGTAATTTGAAACAAATTGGTATGTTTTATGTTAAGGAAACCTTAGTCCCCTGCCTCCCCATAAGTTTATATGAGTCATGTTTATACCATGAATTATAAGCAGTCAGTAAGGGGATGCTTTTTAGATGCTCTTTCATTTTTTAATGGCCACCATTCAGTAACAAGCTTGTTACCAAAAAATTGATACTCCCTAATCTTATTGCTCCTAAAGCATATCTTTATTTTCCCATCAATGCCTCAATCGAACAAACAGATGCCGGTTTACTAAGATGAGATTGTTTGATCGCACTTTACATTCAAATTCTCTTCTTGCAAATGGCCTTTTTTTCTTCTTCTTCAAAAAGAAGCATCTCTCTCAGAAAAGAAATGGATTTTATCTGGACTTGTTTGATAGATCGTCGAGGAAAAGCCACAAATAGCATGTTTCATATGATATAATTGATATTTTTGATATTTTCAGATTTAACAATTGAAGGGAGCAAAATGTTCTCTAATGATGTTCACGGATGAACATGAAACTGACTAATTTTGTACACTTGCAAGAGAAATATTTTATTTTTCATGAATTCAGGAGACCAGGTGCAGGAGATGTCTACTGCATCTCTTGGTTACCATAAAGTTGTAGAAGAGAACAGGAACTTGTACAACATGGTTCAGGATCTAAAGGGTTAGCCTAAAAGCTTTTCACTCTTTTCTTGTTAGAATAATTATACGATTGTTTCAGAGAAGTTAAAATTCACCTCTTGGTCAACTTGTTGACCTTTTATTTGTTTTACTGATAAAATAAAACATAAACTTATGATAGGGTGCCCATAGAAATGCTAGTGGATGTAAGAGAGATAAGTAACCTTTCTTTAGATATATGAACATCATTAAGGATATGTATGATGGAGCAACGACGAGCGTAAGATGAAGTGGCGATAGTTGTTGATCAGATAAAATGTAGACATAACTAAGAAAATTAATGAAATGAAGATTCAGATCCTTTATATGTAGAAATATTTATCCTCGATTTCAACTCTTTGCATCACTGATCCATTGAGTTTACCTATTCGGTTATTTTTCTATCTTTTTCAGGAAATATTCGAGTTTACTGTAGAATTAGGCCCATCTTCAATGATGAGGCAAAAACTGTGATAGATCATATTGGAGACGATGGATCTCTAGTGGTTGTAGACCCTCTGAAACCACAAAAAGACAAAAGGAAGATTTTTCAATTCAATCACGTGTTTGGTCCAACTGCCACTCAATGTAATTGATACTATTTTCTATGTTACAAAATCTTGGTCTTAAGATTTTCATTGTGAATGACTACTTAATTTTTCAGACGATGTATTCAGAGAAACTCAGCCCCTTGTTAGATCTGTAATGGATGGTTACAATGTCTGCATTTTCGCCTATGGTCAAACTGGATCCGGCAAAACACATACTATGGTTAGGTTCTTCGATATTACAAACTTCACATGCTCAGTTTATCTACATCATAGAGGCATTTCTTGTTTGGCTTACGAATCTACTTTTTATATGTGTAGAAAGATGATATGAAGTTTGGCAAAATTAATTTTTCAGCAGTATGTTCAATAATCCGTTCTCTTTGTTGACAGTGTGGTCCTGCAGGTGGATTGGCTAACGAGTTGGGGATTAACTATTTGGCTATTAATGATCTTTTTCAACTGTCTGATGAAAGAAAGGACATCATAGAATATAGAATTCAAGTCCAAATGGTTGAGATATATAATGAACAAGTTCGTGATCTTCTTGCAGAAGATAAAATATCTTTTCACATTTTGAATACTTGTATTCTACTTTGGATTGTTTGCAGTTCATTTAGATTCAAAACTTGGACAAACAAATTCATGTGTAAGCTATTCAGGATACAAATATCCAAAGTTTCGATTTCTTAACTACCAATAAATTAGAGATCCGGAGTTGTGCAAGTGATGATGGCTTGGTTCTTCCTGATGCTATTATGTGTCCTGTGAAGTCCACTACAGATGTCATTAACCTGATGAAACTTGGTGAAGGGAACCGTGCTGTCAGTTTCACTGCCATTAACAATCATAGCAGTCGTTCACACAGGTCAGTTTTCGTCTACTTTACGTGCACGTTTGGTATGCAATGCTAGACATTATAATGAACAAGATTTTTAGCTTATTTTTCTTTTTTAATACTGTTAAATACTTTTCATTCCTCCCTAACCAACATGTCATACGGTTATTCAATGTTATCGTGACACTGTCAAACTTGACCGATAAACACTGATTTTGCAGTGTGTTGACTATACATGTACATGGAGAAGATGTAGCTGGAAGCATACTTCAAAGTTGCCTCCATTTGGTGGATCTTGCAGGTAGCGAACGTGTTGATAAATCAGAAGTTACTGGTGATGGACTCAAAGAAGCACAGTATATAAACAAGTCGCTAGCTTGTTTGGGAGATGTTATCGCAGCCTTGGCACAGAAGAACTCTCATATTCCTTACAGAAACAGCAAACTGACATTACTTCTGCAAAACACTTTAGGTAGTTATACGATTAGTTTAAGTCAACTTTTCCAGTCCCATACAATAGTTTGTCAGTGTCTAATACTACACAAGTCATAATATTGGTGTTAATGATAGCATAAACACTTGATCAATATGCAATCCTCCCTTTATTTTCTTTACATGGTGATTACTTTTAAGTTTCTGAGGGGATAATTTTGTTATGGAGTATTAGGCAACACGTGGTTATACAATGAATAAGATTTTAGCTTCATCTCTTTATTTATATTTTATACTGTCCTCTAGTGTCCTGTCTGCCATATCGGATGTGGTGTGAGTGATATGAGTGGTTATATGTTTCAATGAAGTGGCAAGTGCAGGAGGATTGCACCAGGGAGAAGATGGCTCTTCACAACTACAATTACATATATGATATATACTACTGATCGTAGTTTTTAATATGGAGCAGGAGGAAATGCAAAAACATTGATGTTTGCTCACGTGAGCCCAGAAGGTGATTCTTTTGGAGAAAAAATGAGTACTTTAAAATTTGCTCAGAGGGTCTCAACTGTTGAACTTGGTGCAGCTCGTGCAAATAAAGAGACTGCTGAGGTGCTAGAGCTTAAAGCACAGGTAAATAGTCTTGAGTAGGTGAATGTTTAATACCATTTGTAAGGCTTAGCTTGGTGTTAGGATAATGTTTAAGCACACCGTCGTTGATTTGCTTAAACTTCTACAGATTGAGAATCTCAAGAAGGCACTGGCCAACAAGCAAACTAGGACTGCTCTGGTTAACAACTCAAAGGAGCCAGCACGAACGCCTTCCAAGAAACCTATACAAATGACTGAGCGAACCCCTGTTCGTCCCAGAAGGTTAAATATTGAAAATGCTAACAACTTACCATTGGAGACAAAGAACTACGACGACACGAGGGGATGCAAAACCCCTTCTGTGAAAACTCGCTCTCAAAGATCAAGTTTGGAAGGACAAAGTTACGTAAACAAGGATTTTGAGCAGATTAAATTATCAGAAGTGGTAAGCAAGCCCTTGAATAGAGAAGTAACATGCTTACAAAACCATATTCAGACGGAAGAACATAAATATAGTAGTGGATCTTCGATGGACTCATCTCATCACAGGGCTCCTAGGAGTCCGACAAGCTCTGCTTTCAGAGGTCATGTGGTAAAAGTTGATATTGCAATCAGTGCTCCATCTTTTCGAAATCCAGGAACACCCAAGCCAGAAGTGGCAAGAAAGCCCGAGAAGTTAGGAGTAACATGCTTACAAAACTATAGTCAGACTCAAGATCCTAAATATGGTGGTGAATCTTTGATGGACTCAACTCATCATTGGGCTCCTAGTTGTAGTCCAACCACCCCTTCTTTCAAAGGTCATGTGCTAAGAATCAATACGACAATGAAGTCTCCATTCTTTCAAAATCCCAGTACACCCGAGCCAGAAGTGGTAAGCAAGCCTGTGAATAAAGAAGTAACATGCTTACAAAACCATAGTCAGGCAGAAGAACATAAATATAGTGGTGGATCTTTGGTAGACTCAACTCATCATAGGGCTCCTAGGAGTCCAACAAGTTTTGCTTTCAAAGGCCATGTGTTAAAAGTCGTCCATACTGAAATGAAGGCTCCATCTTTTCAAAATCCCGAAACACCCGAGCCACATGTGAAATCAAAGTCTGGGTTCCAGAGACAACAAAATGACAGTTCCATCCATTCTGAATTACAGATGCCTTGCTCCTCGACTAATACCACTTATGGAAAGGGTTCTCAGATATGGAAATCACTACGGTCTATCGGGAAATTAATTCACGGATCAGAGAAGAGGTATTCAATTGTTTATTGTACTGTGTAGAGTTATGTTGTGTACCAAATATATGCACTAAATGTTTTTTAAGTTGCTCTAAGTTTTCAGTTCATATTGCATCATATTGTTTATTGCAACATTTGATCGAATAATATTCTCAAGAAGTTTAATGAAAATCACAGGAACCAACAGAAACTGACTGAAGCACCAATGCCTTCCAATGGAAATAGCACCATGCTTGATGCGTCACCCATTCATTCGAATGCAAGGGCCATCAGGAGACAGTCACTAACCGGCATTCAACCATCCAGGTGATCTTCACTTGGAGGGGTTTCAACTGACTCTTGTAAGTGATATCATTTTCCACTTGGACTGAAAAAATTTATATACAATACACAGACATACGATAAACATGAGAATTCATTCTTATGCAGATGGAAATGAAAATAGGAATGTAAAAACGCCATCTCCAGTTCGTTCTTCAACAAAGTTAACAAAACGGTGGCTTTAGACCATTTTAGCAACCCGAACAGAGTTAACTTTTAGTTATAGGACTCATTTTTGGTGAGTTTAAGAAAAGTTTCACTAGAACTATTGTGTAGTCTTTCGTGTACATAGATCAGAGGGGGAAAATGGATTCCTAGACAAATCTGGTTTTATTACCAGATCAATAAATGATCTGCTCTATCCCATTTATACTCAATGCCTTGTAGTTTTCATTGTTATATGATAATTTTTGACATGCTTTTTTCAAATCTGCTCAATAAAATGTGCAAGTTCCTAAAATATCCACTAGAAGAACTTCGTGTATTCTGTAGCACCGTATGTTGATGTTCCTTTTGAAAGTCTACACACTAACATCAGGACATTACTGTTGTTGTATATGGAAATGTGATTTTGTTTCTTCTTAATGGTTGATGTTCAATGGAAAACCACAAAAGGCTAGATAACTGAATAAATTAACAGTAGCTATTAAAAAGGTGTGCTCATGTCATCATGATTGTGACTACTGTAAAATTCCTCGTATAAAATTTCTGTAGCCAAATTATTTTTAAGAACGAAGCGTAGTATTTTGTAGTATTGCAACGTTTTCACATTATTATTTCCATTATGCATACGTCCATATGGCCCTTGGGGATTATAAAAATATGTTAAGGTAATTAGCACATAACGTTCCCTTTCATTGTTATTGTAGAAAACGTCACTACTTTTCATTTTTTTTGCATTTTCACCCTTATTCCCACATTTCATTGTGCAAAATGTCATTTTCAACTATTTTCTCAATTAAAAATTGTGAAATGACGAATATACCCTTCTTTTTAAATAAAACAAAAAGAAAAAGAAAAAAACTATTTGCAACCATATTCCCAATTTTTTTTTTAAAAATGCAAATGAGTCCCAAAATAAATTATTATTACATAATGTCCCTATTTTTCACCGTTATTGCGAAAACGTCCTAGCCTTTTTTTATTTTTATTTTTGCATTTTCACCCTTAATTACATCTTTGATTGTGCAAACCATCATTTCCATCAATTTTCATTCAATTTCTCAATAAAGAACTATGAAATAATAAATATACCCTCCTATTTAAATAAAAAATATTTTTTTATTTCTAATTCTTTGATAATTTGTTTGTGACTCGTTTACACGTTTTAATTTTTAAATAAATTTAATTGGGACTCGTTCGAACTTTTTTAAAAAATAAAATTTTTTAATAATTTATTGGGGACTCATTTGCACTTTCTAAAAAAATTGGGACTATAGTTGCTATTAATTCTTTAGCTTTTTGTTTAAATAGGAGGGTATATTGAGAAATTGGATAAAAATGGATAGAAATGATGGTTTGCTCAATGAAATGTGTAATTAATAGTGAAAATGCCAAATTAAAAGGTATGAACGTTTTTTGCAATAATAGTAAAAGGTAGGGATATTATGTGTTAATTACCATTTTAATAATTTATTTGGAACCTATTTGTGCTTTTCAAGAAAATTTGAACTATGATTGCAATTGGTTTTTTATTTTTTATTTTTTTTATTTAAAGAGAAGGGTATATTCATCATGTCATAAATTTTAATTGAGAAAATAGATGAAAATGACCTTTGTGCAATGAAATGTAGAAATAAGGGTAAAAATATCAAATAATGAAAGATAATGATATTTTCCACAATAACAATGTAAGGTAAGGACGTTATGTGCTAATTACCCTTAAAATATCACTGACATGCACACAACTAGCATGGGAGCTAAGGTAAGCACCTAGAATGGACTTACACCTTTTAACCAACATGGATAGATCTCTTGAAAATTTTAAAAAATATCTCCAATCGAGAGCATCTACAACATCGAAAGAACATCCTCATAACATGGTTTTAGATTGAAAAATTATCTAGAGTCCCATTGTTTGGAAGAACATTCCGTTGAAACTATTGTTCAAAATCAATAAATTAGGCTTTAGAATGAAAAAGGTGAAAAAAAAGGGATTTGGAGGCCAAAAAATTGGCCCATACGACCACATAGGTAGTTGTGACCTGCAGTCGTATATAAATGTGCAGGGTTTATATGCCTTGCAAGTGATTAATCTATGCGACCACATAAAGTTGTTCTATGCAGTCGTATGGAACTAAAAAATAATGGTTGTCGCTGATTTTTGTTTGAATTCTTGGTTGCCTTGGATGAAAAGCTTGCAACTTTTCATGATTTTTTAGCACTATTTCGTAGGTGTTGATTGAAATCTATAAATACACGATAGATTATCACATCAAAAATATAATTCAACAACTTGAGAGAAATCTTCGTTCCAAGAGATATAATTTACATTCTTCCCTTCATATTCAAATTTATTTCAAAATGTTCTTGAAATCTTAGTAGAAAACATTAAGTGCTTAAGTGTGTTTCTATTACAAGGCTTGATTAATCATTCAAACCATTGGCCAATATCCATTTAAGCATCAAAATTCCATTTTAGAGGAGATAAATATTGTTTGAGGACAATGATAATCGTGTTTAAGCCTTCATCTTTATTCCAATGTTCTTTTTTTTTTATTCTTTGTTTCTTCTTAATCTCTGTTGTGTGAAAACACTTTTCCAACACTTTCAAACAATATTCTACAATGGAGAACAAAACTACGATAGCAACAATCAAATTGATGAATCAAGATTTTGTTAATCTAGATCGATTTGATGGGACAAATTTGACAAGATTGCAAGACAATTGAAGTTCCTTCTCATGGTGTTGAAGATTTTCTACATTCTTGATCCAGATTGGTACCATTTGCAGATTCAAATGAAGATACTGAAATCGTAAAAATGGAGAGACAAAAGCGTCAAGAGAATGAAATAATATGCTGCAATCATATTCTTAATGCTCTATCCGACCAATTGTACGATCTTTACACAAATACATCTGTTGATCCCAAAAAATGTATCAATGATGTGGCTAACAGATCCCAAGGCCTATCACATCCATGCAAGCTGAATTTCGGCACACTTGGAAAAATCGTTAGTCATACGTGACCTTCTCTGGATGGGATGGGCACGCACTCGAAGATCAAGTCAGCTAGAGGAATAATTTAGGGTATGTGAGAGCTTTGAACGTGAGCCTCCAATCGCTAAAAAGGGGGTCGGCTTGGGAATGAACAACTCGAAAACGTCCAGCAAGAATAAAGCTTTGAGAGTCTAAACTTGCATCATCCTCTAAATGGTACTAAATGTGAGCTTTTATACTTGAGCAAAATAAATGAGGCATGTTGGATGATATAGCACGTGGCCTCATTAGGTTGACTAGCTGTTCTTGTCTCATACGTCAATCAATTAAGGCAAATGCTAGAGCCACTTTCGTATCCATAAGTCCTAGCAGGCAGCTTGAATTTGATCGTATAGGTGTGCAGAGGCGGCAATGGTAGTGAATGTCTTATCAATCATTCACAACAAGATATGTTTAAAGATCTTGTAGCTGCCTCGTCATGATCGGTTCCTACATCGGTGTCTACCCAAAATGGGGTCGGTTTGGTCTCGTCCTATGGGGAGAAGGGGTCGCCTCTATACAACAGGGTCGTCCTCACAGCTGTGTAAGGCGTGCCCCCAGATAATCTACTACTTAGTTAATTAGTGTCACATGTGGCCTTTAGTTTATCTTATGAGTAACAACAGTCCTCAAAATCCAGGTATGATTATTTATATAATGCGTGGACTTTCCAGTCTAAAAATAAAAAGATTGTTAGTTGAAGCTTACGATGAGGCTAGGGACACACAATGAGGCTGTGTGAGTGAAAAGGCGAGCCTATTTGATAGCTAAATCTTGTGATAAGACTGAAAGATGCTAGGCGAGGCCCTTAAAGTATTTGTCGAGCTGAAGCCTGTGATAAGGTTGAAAGGTGCTGGCGAGGCCCTTAAAGCATATGTCAGCTGAATCGTGTCAGGTGGCATGCTCTAATAATTTGAAGGGTACGTTGATTCCCAATAAAAAATAGATGGGTGGTGTGGCAATTTCCCAGGCTCGAGCTACGTGCGCATTTAATGCACAATGATGCTGATATTCACACCGACAGGGCTTACGTGAGTTCATGGTGCGTGTTCAGCACGACTTCATCTGGGCCCTTGTTTGAATTTTTAGCAAGCATCCTTTGGTATTAACATGACATATGGGACTACAAGTGGATGGCCCCAGATTAAAATGGAGGAAGATCTAATGGTGAGGGTTCGTTCACTACACATATATAAGGTTGAAAACCTACTTTTTCCCATTTTCTTCACTTTGCGAAAGTTTTAAACCTTGAGTACTGAGAATATTCCCATTTACCTTAGTATTTTCCTGCTGTTTTCGGCGATCAACTTCGTTCTCTTATTTCCAAGCGTTCCGGACCTTAGGTATTAGGGTTTGTGTAAGTATTTGTTACTACCGAGGCATTTTCTTCATCTGTTGAGTTAGATGGCTTCTTCTTCTAAAAAGAATGTGGCTGAGGGGTCTTCTGGGATAAATATGGTGCTGATTTGTACCGAGGCGGGCATTCCTCCAATGATTCCTACTGAACAGATCATGGAGGCAATTGGGGGCCTCATAGCGCATGGATGATGCTAGAGGGCCCTATAGACTATAGCGTCAGATGGGGGCCTCCTTTTGGCCATCATATAAAGGAGAGTGAGCTCTAGGGCTTTAGGGAAAAGTTTAGAATCTCAGACAATATCGAGATGTTGGTACCGACCTTTGAGGAAAGAGCTTGTTTTCCTAGGGAAATGTGTGTTGCAGTAAGTAAGGTGATCATGAGTGGAGGGATGAAATTGCCCCTGCATCCCTTTTTTAGATATATCCTTAGGCAATATAACCTAGTCCCCACCCAATTATTGCCAAATGCATGGAGCCAATTGGTAGGGGCCTTTCTTCTTTGGAAGAAGGTCACTCTTGGCGAGGATATGCCCTCACCTGTCTTTCAAACCCTTTTTCAACTTTGAGCCTCTAGTGAGGGGAGTGATTGTAAGGAGTGGTACTGTATGAACCTCTGGGCCCCACACTCTCCTTTCATTTTGAGGACCCTAACTTCTATCAAGAATTGAAAGTCATCCTGATTTTGGGTTAGGGGTAGCTGACAGACAATAGAAGGAGTTGTGGTCCCAGAGATCACCGTACCGACCCAATACCATGAGTATAATGAGTTGAGCTTTCTTTTAGCATGCTATTTCTTTAGTATGTTAGCCTCATTTTGTTTTTCATCTAACGCAAGCTTTGTACAGTTGCAGTTACCCAGTTTGAGCTCGAGCCATCCGAGCACGTCATCATCCGGGAAATATATGAGCTTCATGCGGAGAAGAGATACTTCAAGAATGTCATCAGGAAGCAAAACCTCTTCGTCACACACCAATTGAAGGGTACAAAGGGTAAAATAGGATGGTTCACTTCTTTACTTGTCAATCACTTTCTTCCATAGTTTTCCTAAATGTTTTTTTTTTTTGCTTGTAGGACAACATGACAAGAAAGAGTATGTGAAACCCAACTTACTCCAGCTGAGGAGCCTAGGGGAGGCTTAGAAAAAGAAGCCCTTGAATGCCGAGTCGTCTTCTTACAAGAACCAACGGGATTAGCTGGCCTGCCTCATTAAGATAAATTCGTCGCCTCCTTCGTAGAAGAACGAGGAAAAGGAAAAAAGAGAAAAGGAGAAGGGCAAGGAAAGGGAGGCTCCCTTGAAGAGGTCCCCTAAGAGAAAATTGGTGTTATCGAAGAACACCAGGCCTAACCTTCCCCCTAAATGCTAAATCACCATTGGGGAATCACTTTGCCAACTCATCCATGCTGAAACTATTTCCTCCATAAATATTGTGGAGATAGAAGATGTGGATGAGGAAGGGGTTAAGTTGGTGAGGTAGATGCAAGGCAATGAGGCGAGAAGTGCTTTTTCTGAGAGAAAGGCTTAGAACTTCTTGGGAGAGGTCACATGAGATTGCCTTCATCGTGATGGAGATACTCCATGTCGAGGTCCAAGGGGTCATGAGGGTCCATCAAAAATATTGGACTAATAAGTATTCATCATATGCTGAAATCTGTGATACGGTGGACATGGTGGAGGCGGGTCTCGCCCTGCGGGCTCACCCTCAAGGATTTTTTCTAAATGTTCAAATGGAACTGAGGCGACTGCAGGGCCTCAATAATGAATATCTCATGATCTAGACCATTAAACTTGAGTATTTGTAAGTAATTTAGATGAATTATAACTTAATTTTGTGTTAATTATGTTTGTTAGGTTGAACTCAATGCAAATTGGTGGATTTGGAAGAAAGGAACGAAAAACGTGCGAAAACGAAGGACATCTAAAGTTTGGGGACCAAAGTATA
>CAIGRQ010185261.1:0-11616 GCA_903798375.1 Fraxinus sp. D2006-0159
TCACATAGTTGACTAATACTTAGCAAATTATACTTGAGGTTATCAACTAATAGAACGTTTTCTATAGAGGAGGATGAGTGATTACCAATGTTCCCAATGCCAACAATTTTTCCTTTTGCATTGTCTCCGAATGTTACACAACCTCCATCCTTCTTTTTGAAGTTTGATAGTAGTGATAGATCTCCGGTCATGTGATTCAAACATCCGCTATCCAAGAACCATTTGCTCTTTGTTTTCTTCGATACCTACAAGTACAATTTAATTTTTTTTGGGTACCATACAAATTTGATTCCTTGGTAGTTAGCTTTTGGGGGGGTTCTCTATTCCACTTATTTTTGTTTTCAAAATATAATTTCTTTTTAGCTAAACAATTAAATGCAACATGTCCACTTTTATTACATAAGGTACAAGTAATATTTGAGGCTTTAACAAACGTGTTTTTGAGAGATTTTTGTTTCAAAGAGGGTTTGAATCCGATTCCTACTTTGTCAAAAATGCATTTTTTATTTCTGATCATTAAATCAAAATTCTTCTTTTGTTCGGTGAATTTATAAATGATTTTCATCAAATCTTCAACTTTTTCTTTTAGATAAGTGTTTTCCTTAACTAATAAATTGTAATCAACATTTTCTTTTTGTTTTCCCAAAATCTTGTTTACTTTATCTTTCAATAAAGGGTTTTTCTTTTTAAGAATGGAGTATCTTAAAGTAATTTTTTCAAAATTTTCAAGTAAATCATCATAAAAACTAGATAACTCATCATAAGAACATTTTTCTTCCGAACTTACTTCATCTTCAAGTGTCATGAAGCACATGTTGGCGTTTTCATCTTGACTATCGCTTTCATTTTGGTCTTCATCAACACTATCGTCCCAAGTAACTTGGTGTGCCTGTTACTTGATATTCTTCTTTTTGTTCGGGCACTTGGTTCTTTTGTGACCGGGTTTATCACACTCATAGTGAATGGTTTTCTTGCTTCTTTCTTCTCCTTTATCATCCTTCCTTTGAAATTTTCTATTGTTCCCGAATCTTCTCCATTTCTCAACGAGGAGGACTAAATCATCGAGCTCTTCATCGCTTATGTTGTTGTTTGTTGTTTCTTCTTCGAATGTTGATTTTAGAGTAATTTGACATTTTGGAGCCTCTTTTGATTCATCTTTGCTTTTTCTTGTCTTCTCCTTGATTTCGGTATTGTTGAGTTCATAGGTCATTAAGGTTCCATAAAATTCTTCCAAAGGGATATGTATTCACATCCTTTTTAAACCATTCACAATATTGGTAAAACGAGTAATCATATTAACAGTAGATTCATCTTATTTCATAAAGAAATTTTTGAATTCTTTAACTAACATATTTATTTTAATTTNATTGGTAAAACGAGTCATCATATTAACAATAGATTCATCTTATTTCATAAAGAAATTTTTGAATTCTTTAACTAACATATTTATTTTAATTTCTTTAACCTTACGTGTCCCAACATGAGTAACATCGAGAGCATGCCAAATATCATAGGTCGAATCGCATATGCTAATCCTGTTAAATTCATTTCTATCTAGTGCACAGTAAAGTAAATTTTTGGCCTTAGCATTTAGTGACAATCTTCTTTTATCTTTTTCATCGTATTCTTATCTAGGTTTAGGAATACTTTGATCGGTTCTTCCATCAATCTTAATTGTCTTTGTAGGCACATAGGGACCATATTCAATTATTTTCCAAATATTTTAATCAATTGATTGAACACAGATCATCATCCTATCCTTCCAATAATTGTACTATGTGACATCAAAGAAAGGAGGTCGGTTTGTGGAATGCCCCTCAAGATTTTGAAACATGGTGTTAGCCATTACTCAAGATTGTGAAATCTTTAAAAAAGCGTGTACCTTGCTCTGATACCAATTGAAAGCCCAAGATTGGCTAACCAAGATGGGGGTGAATTGGTTATTAAAACTTTTTCATTAATAACTCAAGTTTATTTATAATAAGCGAGCAAATAAAAGAAGACAACTAAACACAAATAAGCAAGTAAGTGAAACAACGTAATTTGTACAAAGTAAAAGTGTTAAGTAAAAGGGATAGAGAGTGGAAACAATATAGTTATGGATGTTCAATCGAATGCAATGATCTACGTCCCCCATTACCAAGCTCTTCGGCACGAGCAAGGCCTTTTTCACTATGTTGATTGACTTATGGTGCGATCCAACCCTTTACAAAGCTTCCGGTGACTTACAACCAAGGAGCACCGATCCTTTTATAATATTGAGTTTTTCTGGACCTCAACACGATCCATAATTCAAAATGAGTTTACAAGTGGAATCTTCTCTTCTTAGTAAATGATGAATATAAGGTTAAGTATAAGAAGAGAAGTAGGCAAGCACTTTAATGGATAGCAATAAATGAGGCTCGAGAGTTACGTGAGTGAATCTTTGATATATATATTCAAGAATTTATTTTCAACAAAGATTTTTCAAGAGCTAAGTGATTTGATAATAAATGATATGAGAGAACAATGTTAGCTCAAGGAGAATCAAATTGAATGCTCAAAATTTATTTTTCAAATGGTGGGTGAGTTGGAATTTATAGCAGCTGAAAAATGTTAAATTTTCTGCCCAATCGGATGACCATTCGAATGTTCGTTCAAAACCGGACGGCCCAAACTAGCCGTTGAAGACCTCTGTCTGAACGGTCAGAAAATCGACCGTTGTTGGCGAACCGGACGTCCGGATGACCAGAGATGGTCTACGTCATTTTTCTTGTTTTGTTTGCAATCAATAATTATTTTATATGTTGTTTTTACTTGATTTCTCAAAGTAAGTTAGTTTTGATAGTTTTCAAAAATAGGATGAAAAACTTCCCTTTGAAAAATAATTTTGTGCAAACATTTTCATGACGTAATTTTGTTGTGCACAAGAAAACCATTACTTGAGCTTGCAAAGTGTCATCGTCAACAATTAAAGTGCTTTACATTTACAACCAAGCCAAAAGAATCTAGTTTCAAAGCCTTCGATTAATTTAGCGCGAGTGTCGTAAAGCTTGTCTCCATAGGTGCTCGATTGATCTTCATTTAGGCTTCCTTGATTGACAACTTCTCATTCAATGATTTTGACTCAAGTTTTGCCAACATTTAATCAATTGAAAGATTGAATTAGAGATAAACATAAATGGTTTGTTAGAATCAAAACATACGATTTGACCATAGGTCAACATTCCTTCCTTCTCCTTCTTTGTGAGTTGTAGTTATTGTCACCTTCCTTTGTGGAATTTAGTCCTTTATGGGCTAGGAAACAAGAGGTAAAATAAGCGTTTTAGGTTGGAGTTTAGCCTGCTTTGCACTATTATTGAAGGTCATTTGTGACATATTTTGATCTATAGAAGTGAACAAATCTAAATTCACATGAGGATGATACACTTTACTCACTTTAACTACTAGTCAACATATTCGTACACTTGCAGAATCTCAAATGAACAAGTTTTTAACATCATTGTCGAGAATTTTAGATATTTGGTTTGAATTTCATTAATTAATAATTAAAATGGAATTTTCTTTTTCTTTTTCTTTTTAAAATTTTGGCTACTTTTGATCTAGTCTTGTGCTACTCTAAATTGTTCTTTTTGATATTTTTCATGAGCTTGCATATTGAAAAATGCTAAATTTTGAAAGATCTTGACCTCTTATCATTTGATTAAGAGATCGAAAGAATTTTTAGACAACAAAGGAAGGAATAGATAAAAGCAACGGAAAGAGAGAAAAAGACAATGTCATAAAATCAAGTTCAGCTCGTCAATTAGTTGTGGTTGGTGATGAAAGAGGCCCAATAGCCCCGTCTTATCAAGGGTACGCCTTTGACTCCACTTGTTTCTGGCTCCATATAAGTTGGGATCATACCACTTGTGATTAGAAAATTCCTTCGACTTTGTTGAATTAGATTGGACAGAAGGGCTTTGCGTTTTTAGGCCAGTTTGGATAAATGTAGGCAAGTTCAGCAGTCACTAAAATATATTATAAATTCGCATTGTTGGTTAAAGTGAATTAACAAGTGCAAGCAAGGACTCAACTTCGTCATTTCAAAATGTCAATATATAAGGGAGAAGCAAAGGTTTACTAAGGAAAAACTTAAATGTTTTTCTTTATTTTTTTGTTTCAACTCATCCAAAGGATACCTCGAGAGATTTTGTAAGAAGTGGAAGATTCTAGTTTGTTGTTTGTTGTTTGCTAGGTGGTATATAAATTAATAGTTATTTCTTCTAGTTTACTTGTGGTACAAAATCAGTTGAGTATTGTTTACTCTACATACGAGCAACTAAATTTTCTACTCTGACCAGATATGATCAATTTCCAAGAATCACAACAATTTGTACTTTTTTTGGGAAAGTTTCATTAGAATTAGCATATGTCTCGATTTGTGGAGTCACGTAGAATCTTCACTTATTAGGTTGTTTAAAGAAGTCATTGTTGATGATAAAAATCAGATCAACAAATTTACTCACCTAGCAAAATTCTCACCTCCTAAACTCACTAATTTTGATAATCAAACTTGAGTAAGAAGGAAAATGACTATTTGGGAGAAAGATATTTGAATTGCATGACTTTCTCTACAAATGTGGGGATACTTATAAATTTCCTTCCAAACTTTGGGGTAATTCAATCGTTTAGGAAAAAGACATATGGTGGCCTCTTATAGCTAACTCGTAATTGATTCAATTAAGAGTATCACATTTTATTCATTGGCCCATGCTTATTTTATTAAAAGAATGTAGCCAGCTTCCATTGTGCTTCGTTAACAGTTGGCAAGCTTCGCAATTTATATTTCAAGGTTCAACAAATAGTCTCCGAAGTTCGATTTTATTATTTATATTAAACCTAGAACCTTAATTTTACAGCACTGATGGGATGCGAACTAACGGATGGCTTTTGCCTGAACATACTTTCCCTATTTTTGTGGAGGATGTATAGATGATCAATCTCATTTTACATATGCTTATAGACCAATTTACGTTTTTCTAGGTTAGTGGTCCATATATATTTTTAATGCGCGTGGGGATAACGCATAATTTGGCTCGTTTGTCTTGGGATTCGATTAGTCATTCATTCATTTTTAACAATTACTTACGATTGCCACTGACATGATTTGAGAATTAGTATCTCCTATTAGATTAGAATATATAAATATGCCATTACTTCTGTTGGGATTCTTTACTTTGCTGGGCTTCTTATTTCTTATATTCCTTAAGGTACGTGATTTCTTCTCATTTTTTCTTTTGAGTTTTCTCCACATTGTCTTTCCAAAATGACTCGTGCAATGTATCTAATGATTTTGATTGTAGGAGCTATAATCTTAGGGATTTTACTTCTTCCTCTTCTGTAGAAATTTTATAAAATTACGTCATTCCTTATAGGGTAGTTTCTCATTCTGGTATATGCATTAACCTAGAAATTTTTACCCAAGTGAGTAGTTTACGGCCTAGGGTTTAGGTACAAAGTAAGGTAGGCGAACATTCGACTGAGCCGATTAACCTTAGTGAGAGTGATGAGGAAACTTTTGAGGCTTCAATGAGTTTTACCAATCTTATTGAATATGATTTAGCTAATATTAGGGTTCGATTTAATGTTCTTGATGATATAGAGTTCTATGTCCCAAGCAGTTTCAAACGATATGCCTCTTACCTCCAGATTGTATAGTAATTCATAAACATTTGATGGATATAGGACGTAGATCTAGTTCCCTTTCATCATTTTTAGGAATATTCTTTCCTCTTTAAATATTGCTCCTACCCAACTTTCTCCAAATGGATGTGCCCAATTGGTTGGGTCTTTCTTGTTATGGATATCCTCAGGTTTGGTAAGGGAGTTTTAGCTGGATATATTCCAAAATCTATCGTCCCGTGACAATGGAAAGTCACGCGAGGCCTTAAAAGGAGTATTATTCCCTTTCTCCTTGTATTCCTAGGACCTTCCCTAGAACTTGCAAATACTCTTAACCAGGCACATGACGAGAGAGAGAGAGAGAGAGAGAGAGAGAGTTTAATCTTCGTTCGAGGCAACTAGGGGTTTAAACCTAATGATCCCGATCTTTCGATTGTTATGCCTCGAACTGATGGTGAGTGCAATGAGAATTAACTTGTTACTTGTCTTTCTATTTGAAATTTTTATGTTCTTATTGTCATGTTATGCTATAGGTTAACCACCTATTTTGCTTCGCAGTCGAGCTCTTAGCAATCTCTGCACCTTAATTCCTCACATCCTTTACTTATCTCTTGAGGTTCGCAAAGCCAAAAGATTGATTCATCATTTTAACTCAATTTTTTAAAATATTGGTGTTCAAACTACCATGGTTGAGTTTCCTCAACAAATTCTTTTATTTCTTAATTTAGGTGTTTTTATTTTTGGCTAATGCCCCAAATTCCTCTTTTTCTTGGTGCGGATTGATTTTGATACGAACCTTTCTAAGTCTGAAGATTTCTTCGCCTAAGGATTTAGGCTCTGGCCAACCTGAAGGAGCTAGTCACATTTTTATTTGGGATTCGATTGCACATCGTACTCCCCCATAGGGGTTAGGGGGATCGCAATTCCCTGTTGCTGATGTTTTGTTTCAAGGGTCTTTGCCCTTAGAAATGGTGCTCATTCATCACTCGTCTATGCCAATGACCCTCTAAGGGAAAAAAAGAAAGTGTAAAGTAGGTTCGGGCAGGCTTTGAATTCTAAAGTTTATTCTTCTTCCAATTTTGGGTCTTTGCTTAGTCATCGCTGCTACGATGAATTGGATATAGAAATTTTATCTGCACTTCCTTCCTTTGTTGCCCTGACTGCAATGTCGTGTTATACCTATTTAAACCAATCCTAAGAGAGATTGGCTTAGGAATTTACTCCTATGCTGAGAGGAGAATTTATTGACGCTCATCTGTTGTGAGTTACGACATTAAACCAAGACTAGCAGGCGGAGTATGAGGTTTGAAATACTTAGGTCAACAGTTTGGATAAGAAAGTTCAATCCTTAGAGAAGAAATGTGATACACTCCAAAATAAGTTGAATGTTGTTGAGGAGGAGAAAACACGATATAAAACGTGCAAAAATGCTAAGAATTATGCTAATACAGAAGCTGCATTGGAAGTCGATATTAGAAGGCTCTCCAAAGATTTAATGCAGACTACGGTAGATAATTGAGCCTATGTCAAACGAATAGGTTGTAAAATTATCAAGCCGAAGGAGGAATTTTAAATGGCTAAAGTTGATTATTTTCTTATAATAAAAGATCTTAAAGAGACGTAGGCTGAACTGATTTTGCTCCATAAAGAGTTGGAAAGCAGTAAGGCAAAACTCTCTATTGTGGAGTCCGCAGTTGCTGAAAAGAACGCTTATAAGATTAGAATTTTCGAGGAATCCATGCAGGAAGGGAAAAACAAGGTTCTCTATATTATCAGAAGTTTTCATCTTGAATGGAATATGAATTTTATACAGGTTCATAAAGGGGATATCAATGACTGAGAGGGATGTAAAATGCATATTTTTCATCCTTATTTTATGTGCTCGTATGACTAATCAGTGCCAAAATGTACTCATTACATTCATATTTTGATTTAGGTGTCAATTCGATGGATATAGTGTAATTTGGAAGAAATAAGCGAACGAGGGCCAAAATGAAAGAAAAAAAAGTTTGGGGACTGAAATACAAATACTTAAAAGTTATGTGGAACCTCACGATGAAGATTTGAGAGTGTTAGAGGTCAGACGGATGAAGAAATAAGTCAAAAGGATGAAGTACAATCAATGTATTATCACATATCAACTCCAAGCCGAAAAGTTTATACTTTGGATTTTCAGTCTCTGTTTGAGACCCATTCTTGGCATAAGAAACGTTCGAATTGGAAAAATTATACTTGGGCGATTTGTAGCCATTTGAGCTAGATTTGCAATGCATCTTGAACCGCCTCAACCGCATATTATGAGAGAAAGATGTGGCCAAAATGCTTAAGGCTGTTCAATGGAAAACTAGCAAAACTATGCGCTCCTGTAGTATAATCTTCCTCGCGGTCGCATGAGAACCTTGAGAGATTTTTAGAGCCCAGTTTCAATGTTCGATGCGACCGCATGACTTACTACTATGCGGCCGCATAGGTGTTTCCCGATGCGAAAATCCTGATTTTCGAATTTAAGTCAACCACCTATGGAAACTATAAATATGTGATTTGCAACCTTAGAACGGGAAGAACACCTCCAAACTTCATTTTTCATTATTTTGCTCATAGATTCATAAATTTTAACTAAAAGTTTACACTTGGTTGAAGGAGATTGAAGTCTCAGAACTACAAATTGTGAGATCTAAATGGTTTTTCTTAGTTTAATTCATGTTTTTTTAGTATTGAATATTCTTTTGCACTTAATTCCATAATTGTTATGTTTGATTGCTAGGAGGTCTTCTAGTTTTTTATTAGTTACAATCTACCACTAAGTCAAATATCAAATCCGTAATTGTTTGATTTCTTTAACTTGTGAAGCAACTAAGGTTTGATAATTTGCTACTTTGGTGATTGTTGAATCTTAGCAAGAATGTTCAACTAAATTAAATGCAACCGCTTGTTCTTGTGTTGTTTGGCTTCAACGATCTTTCTAATTCGTAAAGCGATTATCAAGTTAAATTAGAGTGTTTGTCTTAGGTTGTTTGGTAATTAAGGTTAATTGAGTTGCTTGTATTCTAATTAATTATAAGTAAGGAGAGATAGGAAAATAATTTCAACGGTGAATATTCAAAATATGGGTTGATTTATACTTGTATCGATGATCAATTGTAATGTTCCGAAGGTGGATATTGACTTGGACCAATGTTAGTCTTTTGATTATTTTCGTAAATTTAATTTTCATTGTTATTAATTGCGTAATTTAAAATTGTTTGCATACAAAAATTCTCAATCATTGTATGAAGCATAAAATATTGAATTACACACTCTTCGTGGGATCAACCCCTTACTTCTACTACTANTAATTTTCATTGTTATTAATTGCGTAATTTAAAATTGTTTGCATACAAAAATTCTCAATCATTGTATGAAGCATAAAATATTGAATTACACACTCTTCGTGGGATCAACCCCTTACTTCTACTACTACATTAGTTTTGGAGGTTAAGGTATTACTTTTAGATGCCTGCAATAACACACACTAGTTACACCATTTCAAAGTCCCTCTATTAGGCGCTGGGGCTTCAAATGTTTCTTTCATTTCATTAAGCCTTTTTTTAGCTTGTGGACTTAATTTTGATAGGATACGACTTACTTTGGCCTTTTATTTGGTTGGGATGAGCACATTTTTTTGGCGCCACTTTATTGTGGGTTTTTCACTTATATATTCAACATCGCTCTATATTGTGGTTTTGTGAATTGTTTTTTATTTTTGGCTATCAGCCATATTTTGCATAATTGTATGTAAATAAATTCTTAATGTAATTCTTAAAATATACGCCATACAATATTTTATTGCTAAACATACTATTGAAATAACTTCTATCATAAATCTCATTTACAAGTATTTTTGTTATATAGCTACACTAGATATTTGTCATGACAATTTTTTACTGAGGGTGAGGGTGAACATGAAATGTCCTATACATTTTTGCTTTTTGGGAAATGGATTTCAATCCAACTCTCCCTTGGTAGAATTGATATCGCCTTTAAATAGGATTTCGTTCGAGGGATAGGTCTCGCCTTCAATTATAGCTTTGTTGGCAGCAAGAGTGTCTTCGTTACTCAAAGAATCATGGCGAGATTGACCTCATCGTTAATCACAATTTCACCTATGGCGGAAAGAGGCTCGCCTTTTAATTTTTTGTTCACAGAACTACTATGACCTTATTTCGGGTCCAGATTTGTGGATCATCCAATGGCTACCAGACAAGGGCGGATCCAGTACCTGGCCAGCCCCCACGGCCACCCATGCTGGATCCGCCGGGAACTTCTGCAAGTGAGTCGCCGACGTCGTCTATCGGGAAGAGAAATGATGGAGACAATGAATTATTCTTTTTTTTTTTCCCATTTCTTCGTGTTTGGGCTTTTTTTTTTTAAAAAAAATAAGGCCCAGCCCAAATGCCCAATCGATGTCGAAGAAGCCTAAGAGATAAATGAAGGAGACAACAAAGGCAACTATAGCACCAATTTCTGAGAGGGTGAGGACGTGTAGTCTGTAGAAGGGCTGAGTTTCAGATCTTTTCACGCCATCGGAGTAGATAGTAGATGATTGAGGACGAATCGGAGGTAGAGGAAGGGCATCTGAGGACGAATCTTGCTTTTTAGTGGACGATTTTTGTGATTCTTGAATCATCGATTGTTGTTTGACATCCATTCTAATTGTAGATTATGATCCCTTCCCTTTAATGCATGAGAAGAAGAATTAGATGGGGCCCGGGGAGATTGTCAGATTGGTGATGGTTGAAATGGTGGAAGCTCATCTGGATTTATAGGGTTTGTTGCTCATTCCCCATTTTGGATTTTACAGATGGTACGTGGAATGTGTTTAGTTATGAACTTGACTTTCAATATTGCAGTCAAATCGTCTGTCTGCTAAGAACATTGTTTGGGTAATATACTCTGTTTTTCTAGTGGACAATATTCTCAGGCATAAAATACTTATGATATTTGATATACAAAAATTTAGAATACTCTTATTTTGTGAAAAGGTAGGTAACTTAATGGCTGACATAATGTGTTTACAAGATGTGATTGAATAAAAAAATTAACCGAATTTAATGATAGGTTGTATTTAGTGCATTTACATATTGAATTATATTTTCGACTATTACGATTGTTGATTGTCAACTGTCATCGATCACCGGTCAACGGTCTCTGCCCTAGCTGAACTACAATGCTGGATTCGCCCCTGCTACCACATAATGGATAACAAAGTAGAATTTTGTAATGAGCATGTTTAACAATTTTTTTACCCATGCTTCCCTTGGTACTTTCAAAATTATCTTTACTGGCACATAGGTTTTTCAACCCATTCTCCATAGCATATTTACTTTCCTAAAAGAGATTCTTCAAGCATTTTCTTTTTGATTGTCAAGGTAATTGACTATAGGAGCCCTTAGGGCTGTTCTCCTCAGGGCGCCGAGGTAGCCCTCGCCTACAGCTGCCTGATTAACCCTGATCCTGGCTATCCTTTTTGGAATTTCAAATTTTAAGCATAGGTGATATATTGAGGTTACTGCCTTTAAATGTTTCAAGGCAGGCCTTTCCGATGATCCCATTGTTTGTAGACTTGCTATCCATAATTAGGAAGTCCATATTCCTATAGAATACAGTCGGCTCCTCGCTTATCTTTATTACCAGTGTGATCTGTCCCCTTGAGGATCATACCGTCTCTAGTAAAGCCATAAAGGGGTTCAGCCATGGGTATCTAGGAATGATAAACCTGGATTTGGTCAAAAGCATTCTAAGATAAAATATTTACAGAACCACCATTATCTTCCAACATGTGGCTTAGGTCGCTACGAGCTATTGCAACCCGTACTAACTGTTGACACTCCAAAAATGCAGCCCAAAGACAAAGGCCCAAAGTAAGAAGTCCAGTAGAAGAATCCAAGACGAAAGCCTAATAAGAATCAATTCGACGGCCCAAGGTAGAAAGCC
>CAIGRQ010185279.1:0-11680 GCA_903798375.1 Fraxinus sp. D2006-0159
TCACCCCTCGTTAGACTCGCGACGTACTCGTCGCACTTGATCCATCTAAGGATCCATTGCCAGGCGTTAGAATTCTAGAGGTGGCTCCTACGGGTTCAAGAGGTGGCTCCCGTCCTATAGCGTAGCACTTTGTCCCGCATAGCACTTAGTTCTCAATTTTTGACTGGCAACCGATCTTTGATACCATTTGTAACAACCTGGGTCCCATTTAACGAGTTGTCTCGACCGTTAGATCGACGACGTACTGTCTCCACTGTACCAACATGGGTCTTTTCAGCATACTTTGTCCTCACTCGTACGCTTCCCGAGAAAACTTTTCAGGGGGTCACCATCATGAAATTGCTCCAAGCCAGCACGCNTCTATTAGCCTAATCATATTGATCACTTTTGCTGTAACGACCCGGGTCCCACTTAACGGGCTGTCCCGACCGTTAGATCGATGACGTACTGTCCTCACTGTACCAACATGGGTCTTTTCAGCATACTTTGTCCTCACTCGTACGCTTCCCGAGAAAACTTTTCAGGGGGTCACCATCATGAAATTGCTCCAAGCCAGCACGCTTAACTGTGGAGTTTCTAACGATGGACTTTCGAAAAAGAAGGTTCACCTTGTTGGTATGAGTAGTACCTATCAAATCTTTTTAAACTTTCTTGATCTGGGTATTACATATGAGGTTATCAACATCATTATTTTGAGGTTAAAGAATACTCAATTTTGCCAGCTTCACCTCATTATAAACCTTATTGTTTCTAGATTTATGTGAAGCATCGAGTTTGGGTTTTAAGCAAGGCATCTCAAGCTCATTGAACTTAACATTTCTACTGTTGGTTATTTTAATGCCATGTACCCCTAACACCCACAACCTATAACCTTTATCACCTTCAGGGTATCCTAGCATGACACATTTGGTTAACCTAGGATCAAGTTTTCCTTCAATCTGATGTGCTTAAGTTGTACATCCAAAAACCCTGATGAATGACAAATCTGGGGGTTTTCCAGTCCATAATTCCTGAGGAGTTTTGAAGCCAACAGAATTGGAAGAGGATCTATTAATAAGATAAGATGTTGTACTTAGAGCTTCAGCCCAGAACCCTTTAGCAAGTCCAGAACTGATCAACAAGCATCTTACCTTATTCATTAATGTTCTGTTCATTCTTTCAGCTACCCCCATTTGGTTGGGGTGTATGCTTAACAACCATATGTCTCATAATTCCTTTTTGTTTACAGAGATTACTAAATTCTGAAATACAGAACTCAAGGCCATTGTCTGTTCTCAAAGTTTTCAGCCTGTTGTCTAACTGATTTTCAACCAATTTTAACCATATCCTGAACTTCTGAAAAGTTTCTAATTTATTCTTTAAGTGGAACAACCAAACCTTTCTAGAATAGTCATCAATAATAGATGAAAATATCTATTGCCACTGAAGGTTGGATGATTTTCTGATCCCCATAAATCAGCATGGACATATTCTAAAGGTCTCTTAGTGTTATGTGTTCCAGCCTCAAAACTCACTCTATGAGACATGCCTAGAACACATGTTTCACAAAAATCTAGGTCATCAGTCAAATCTTTCCCTAAGTGACTTTTGGTCACTTAAAGATTTCAGCCCTTTATTCCTTATACGTCCCATCCTTTTATGACAAAGTTTAGTTTTATTTTCAATAACAGCAAACAGGTTTGAATCTGGACAAGTGATTGCATTACCATCAAGATAATACAATCCATTCATTTTAGGTCCATTCATCACAATAAGAGAACCTTTCATAATCTTCAAGACTTTGTTATCTTACTTAAAGGTATACCCCTCATCTTCAAGAATACCTAAAGAAATTAGGTCTCTTTTCAGATTTGGAACGGGTTAATTTCACAAATGGTCACTGAAGTTACGTCAAAATTACAAAACGATCACTAAAGTTTAAAACTTGCACTAACGGTCACTGAAGTATCATCTAGTTTCATTAATGGTCACTGAAGGGCCTTTTCATATTAATTGGAATTTAATGGGCCAAATTAGTTGAAGCTTGAGAACCTAAATCGCAAATTTGAAGAATTTTAGAAATTGAAGGACAAGATTAATTTGGCCCCTTCTCGTAACTCATCTTCCACAAATTCTCTCTCTCTCTCTCTCTCTTCCTCGACGAAAGATCGCCACTAGAAGCAAAAGTCGACGCTGGGGTTGAAATCAGCACCACAAACCATTGCATCCAGTGCTGCGAAAATCTCCAGAATTTTGCTGAAATCGTGATTTTTCAAAGTTAATTCTATTTTTTTCTGAGATGAAATTGATATCAGAATTCAAATCTATAATGTAATCAATACAAGATTTTTTTTGTTGTTCCTCTGATTATGATAGGTTTGCTGTATTGATTGGATTTGAAAAATAGAGTAAATTTTATAGGGTTTTCTTGGTCTTTTTTTTTTTCATTTCTGTGATAAATTTAAATTTGCCGTCAATTTGGTGAGCTCAATCTGGAAATGAAGAATTTTAGAAATTGAAGGACAAGATTAATAAATTCTTGTAACTCATCTTCTACAAAAATCTCTCCCCATGTAAATAATATAAATCCAAATTCTCATAGGTTACCACCCTCTATGGCAAATTCTTGGGCTTTTATATTTCTGTGATAAATCAGAATCATCAGATTGACTAATGTAGGCTTTGTTTCTAAAAGGGTTTTGTAGATGAAAATTCACTTTATTTGAATTATTTTGTATTTTAATTTAGCATATTTGATTTACCTCAATCTGGAAATGAATGATCTGGAAATCGGTATTTATGTTGTTTACCTGGGGTAAACTGTGTGTATTAGAATTTAGAAAAAGTTATGTTATTTTAGTGTCAAATTTGCGATTTAGATCCTCAAGGTTCAAGTTTCAACTAATATGGCCCATTAAGTTCCAATTAATATGAAAAGGTCCTTCAGTGATAATTACTGAAATCAGATGATATTTCAGTGACCGTTAGTGCAAGTTTTAAACTTCAGTGACCGTTTTGTAATTTTGATGTAACTTCAGTGACCGTTTGTGAAATTAACCCGATTTGGAACATATCTTACATTCAAGATTTGCCTGATAGTGCCATCATACATTCTAATGGCAATATCACCAATTCCAACAACAGTCTGTGAATTGTTGTCCCCCATGTAAACCTTCCTAGATTCTATTTCTCTATAGTTATAAAACTAAGATTTAATAGGACACATATGAAAGGTGCATCCAGAGTCTAAAATCCAATCCCTGTTAATTTCCTCATTGGTCACAGTCATAACATGCAGACTTCAATTTCAGATTCAATGGTGTTATTGTTTAACTCCCCATTATGTTCCTTTTGTTTTCTTTTCAACTCAAAACAATCTCTCTTCAAGTGTCCCAATTTTCCAAAATTGTAACACTTCTTATTGCTCTTATCCCTAGATTTCGATCTCCCTTTGGATTTGCTTTTTCCTTTCTTAAAATGAAAGTTATTATCCCTATTTTCAGTCCTTCCTCTTACAAACATATTTTCTTCTCTATGATTAGCCTTATTTTCTTTTCTGACCTCTAGGTCTCTTGATCTTAAGGCATCAGTTACAATGTCTTGAGTCAATATATCCCTAGAGTATTTTATTGCATTCTTTATAAGAGTCAGGTAAAGAATTGAATAAAATCATAGCAAGATCTTCATCAGCAAACTTCTTATCATTATGAGCAAGACTTTTAACTATGATACTAAAGTCACTCAAATTCACTTCCAACTCTTTCCCAGAGTCCATTTTAAAACTAAACAGTTTTTTCCAGAAGGTAGATCCTATTTGGCAGAGTCTTGGTTAAAAACATATTATCAAGATCAGTCCATAAGTCTCTAGCTGTTTCAACTCCCTCAACTTGCCTCACAATGTTATCAGACAAATGCAAGATTATAGAACTGTAAGCAATTTCATTCATTTCAGCAATATCATTTGGTTTAGCTTTAAGTTCATCAGAAAAAGTATTAGGATCATCAAGGGCCTTTGCAACCCTTTGTCGACTAAAATGACTCTCATTTTCTGTTTCCATATCGAATAGTCCCCCTTTCCATTGAATTGTGACAATTCAACCCTCGAACCTATAACAGATTCTGTAAAAGGGTGGCTCGTACTCGTGGACATATTATGATCTCAAATTCAAGATCAACTAATGAACAGAAAAGGTTTTGAAAAACTTTTTGAGGAATTTAAAGCAAACAAATACAATACACCAAAATTAAGAACAAGAAACCATAATACTTGATGCAGATCAAATGAAAATATAGACAGATAATCAGATTAATATCATAACGGATCACTAATCCTTAATATCTCTAAAACATGTTCATATGCACATTTAATCACTGAGATTAAACAGTAATGAATTTCATGCATATAACAACCATCAAGATTTTGTAAGAAATTACTATACAGTGCTGAATTGAAACTTTCTCACCAAAGAACTGTTTAAAAAAAACAATAAAGGAAATTGCACTTTTACTGCCTCAGCCAAGAAACGATCTCCTTCAATCACTGGAACCACTATCCAGTGTCCTACCAAAAATGACAGAATAGAAGTCTCAAGAATAGCCTCCAGCTTAAAAGTCACAAGGGACTTAATCCTAGTCATTCAATAGATCCAACCAATAGATCCAATGGTCCACAAATAAATCGAAACACAATCCTTGTTAATATGATTCAACCAATCAGGGGTTGCCACTTGGCCATCCCTAGAGAGGTTTAAAAGAGTTGTTAAATGTTGGAAACACGTTTTTTCAACAAATTCAAGTGTAGACTCTCAAACTATAACTTTACACACATACTATCCATAGACTTACTCTTGGATCCGACCTCTTTATCCTTTTGTTCTCCTTAACTATAACGGTTTTCAGAAACCAGGCTCGAGCTTTTTTGATGTAACATATATTCATAAGCAAAATAATATGCTTGTAGATTATTTAAAATAATTCAATCTTAAGTGTGCTTCTAGTAACTTAAGGGGTAAGGTTCATTTTCCCCCATAATTATGCTCGTTTTTTACGTACTCATTTTTAATTCAAAATTCTTTTTTCTACGTACTTTTTTTCAAAAACACATTCACACAATAAAATATTTTGTAAGTTAACCCAAAACTTTTCTCTACTTTTTAATCATACATTCTCCCGAAATTCACTATTCAAATATTATTTTTCCAAAATAATGACCATCAAACAAGAGCTTAATTAGGAATTAGTCCTATTTCGACAATTAGTTTCCGAGTGAGAAATGATTTCATACTGGAAAAAAGGGACTCTTAGGGTCCGTTTGATTGCAAGGATAGAAAATGAATGGAAAGAAAATAAATTTCAAGAAAAGTAATTGCCTAGAAATTATTTTGCAGGGAATTGTTAATTTAGTGTGTTTGATTGGTATAATTTTTTACCTGAAAAATTTTTAAATTTTGTGTTCGTTTGGCTTTGTTTTACATGGAAATTGTTCATTAAAGTGATAATTTTTTTCTACAATTGATTATAAAATTTGTTTCCATTGTCAAAAAGTAAAAAAAAAAATTAATTTTTTCATCAAAGTTTAGTGTTCGTTCTGCTTCGTTTTAAATGAAAATTGTTCATCAAAGTGAATTTTTTTTTTCTACAATAAGTCAAGAAATTTATTTTCATTTCCGAAAAAAAAAAGGTGGGAAAATCTTTTCCTTGCCAAATTTTACCAATCAAACATGTATTTAACATGGAAATGGAAAATATTTTCCATTTTTCAAGGAAAATATAGGCTATCAAACATAGCCTTAATATAATTAAGAAGCGGACTTCATATGCAATTAGGAAAACGAGAGGGACTTTTCTATGGAAACCATCCAAGGCTAGTGAAATGTGCTTGGCACCAAGGTGATATGAATTTGGATATGATTCATCGTGTGTGATGACATTAGAATTGAGGTTACCACGTGGGATAACCATTGCTTGTGTTAGAAATTTAGAAATTATTTGTTATATTTGAAGTGTTTAATTTTATTGCAAGTTGGTAATTGCTTTTGCTTTAATTGTCGTTTAGCTACTGAGTGAGATTGCATTGCGTGAGAAACTAATTTTTTTATTGATATACCTTCGTGTTGTATTAATTATTCTGTTAGAGCCCCTGGACTTGACCCATTTGACCATCCCCTTAATACTGAGATCTTGAATCTACAAAATCCTGAGAATCTAGAACGGTGTATATTGAGGCCATAGAATTACTTTGTGTTACCTACTTATATACTTTGATTGTTCTGTTTTTCAAAATGTTTTCACATTTCGAAGTTATAAGTTTCAATGAAAAATGAGATTTTTCAATTTGGCCACACAAAATAAAGAAGATTTTGGTTCAACAAAAAATTTTAAAAAATATAGATGGCAAATTTTTGGCAAATTTGACAGAAGCACAAAAAGAAGATATGATGATTTTTCTTACACTTTAATTATTTTACACCTATCTCACACTGTTTTGAAAAAAGTTGGGAACTTAATTCTAGAAAAGAATTTTGGAAAGAGTTGGAGGATATTTGCTTACTCCAAATAAATTGTACTTATTTGAAAGATTTTTCAATTTTAAAATGGATCATTCAAAGGATTTTGATGACAATCTGAATATTTTTAACAACTTTGTTCAAGATATCATTAATTGCAATGAGAATGTGTTAGAAACATATTATGCCACTATCTTTCTTTTTAATTATACATAATTCATATAGAGAGGTTAAGAATGCAATTAAGTATGGTAAGAACCTTAACATTGGAAATTGTTATTGACTATATTAGAAGTAAATATATGAAAATTAAGGTTGAAAAATAGGATAAGAAGAGTGGTGGGTTACCTATGATGAAGAGTAGAATAAAGTTTAAACAAATGAGTTTGAGTAGAGCTCGAGACAGTAGTGACTCAAATGACGAGGGTGGTAAGAAGAATGGCAAGGGTTGAGACAAGTTCAGTGGTAAGTGGTGTTATAGCTGTGGTAAGTCTGAACACTTTGTAAGAGACTGTCTCAAGAAAAAGGACAAGCAGAAAGGTAAAATGCAAGGTGAGATAAATGTGGCTATATGGATGAGTGATGACCTTAGTGAGATTTATTAAGAGTAAACTTAGTTATTGCACGTGTATGTATGTGCAATCCTTTCTACATGTGTTTGATTGCTTAATTCTGTTGCATGGTTACATGTTGTATTTCAATGTGTTTTGATATGTGCATTTGCATGAATTTGATATCAATATAATTAATTGGTGTAATGTATTTTGCATGCATAGTGGATGGGATGCATTAGTGGTAAGTGTGTTGAGTGTCTTTAGGTAAGTTGGAGTATAGATGCTTAGAGGTACATTGATGATTTGTACCAGGGATATAGAGTGTCACATTTAGATCACGAGTGGAAATGTGATTAAATGTTAGAATCTTTTATCTTATATGTACCATGCATGTACAAATGGAGTGAGAGAGACACTTCTATCACCTCTGTTAGATGAAGACTCATTATCCACTTAGGTTGGAAGAAGTGATATAGTAATAGAGGATTATCTCGTAGACTTAGGATCTATTGTAGTTTACTAGTTAGACATGAGTTGAGTGATCAGTCTGGTGAGCATAGTGTGCGATGAGAGGAGATATATGTTATCGAGGTGTGAGTAACACGGAATGTGATGGGATAAGTGTGGTGATATCTTTTCGTGGGGAAAGTTATGCATTTGTTGCATATGTGCTAGTCGTCTATTGATTAACTTGACATTAGTCTGTTGTTTTGTGTGAACGTGTTTTGAAAAGATCTGTTTGTTATCCTATGTTATATCTTCATAGCGTGATTATTTGCTTTTGATTGTTTACTGCTATTACCTGCTTCTACTTGAGTGTTATTCAACCTTAGCCCTAGTGAGTGCATGGAGCAGGTATGATATGTATTTCGGGTCTGAAACACAAGGTAAGGTATGTAATCCCAATTTTATTAATTGTTTTGATTATGTAAGTATTAACTTTGTGTTTTTATTGCTTACAGGTTGATGGGTTTTGATACCAAATGAATCTCGAGTTATGATGTAAACGTCGGATTGAATTTCATAGGCATTGGTCGATGAGTGAAATTGTTACTAACAACTAAGTCAAAGGGCTAGACCCAAAAATAACATGGACCGTTGAAAGTAGTTTAAAAAATTAATGCTGCTCATGGCTCATATATATTTACATATTGCATGACTTTGAATTTTGGCTCATTTAATCATATTATTGGTCCAACTAAAGCCTAACATATTCTTATATACATGTTGCTTTTGCCCTAGCTCTGTGTGTGTGATTTGTGTGTGCATAGAGTGAAAAATGTGGCTGCCAGTAGAAAGGAAAATCAGGCTGCTTTGTGCTTCCGAAAATCGCCGATTAACTTTGTGTGATTGGTCTCCTCTTGTGCCTTTTTTTCATTGGTTCTTCTTCTTGCTTTTGTGATCTACAAACCAACACCATTATCTTGTCCTTTGTGGATGAAATTGAGAAGCAACCGAGGTAAATGTTGGTTGTAAGTTAGAGTTGTTTGGTAGAAAAATGTAACGTAAAATTGAGCCCGAAAATCGCCGCTTCAAAAATTTTGAAGTAAGCTTCCACGACATTTATAATATGAGGTTTTAGCTAATTAATATTTCATCTCTCGTTAGCGTTATGGTTCATTTTCGTATTTGTTTAGTTTTCGCTACACTTTCGGTGGGATTTTTTCCAAACAGTTTCGCCTAAAAACAAAAAGCAAATCCATCGAATTAAAAAAAAAAAAAAAAAAGTTTGGAGACATGGACTTGGAACTCTCGCTGCAGTTGAACTACTCAATACAAAAACACTTGCCAAAGTAAAGTCGTCAAGAAAATCAGTATAATTGTATACACAAATCCATTTAATTCAGAAAGAAAGCGGAGACATGGACATGAAACTCTCGCTGCAGTTGTACTACTCAATTTAAAAAAAGTACTCTTTATCTATTTAACTACGTGGTTAAGGGAATCAGTGTCCTTCCAATTAATAAAGAAATGTAGACAAACTTGGAACTCTCGCTGCAGCTGAACTGCTCGATGCAAAAACACTTATCAGATTACAATTATTCTACTTGTACAAAAAGTCGAGGCGCCATGTGACTTTTTGTCAAAAATGTTATTTTGTACGAATAGCATGGCTCATCAAATTAAGGCAACCTAGAACAAGTTTTAAGATTTAATTTCTTAAATTCATCAAAACTTGTGTATTCTCTTGAGAATCATACTGTATGTACAATATAGTTTGACAATCTATATTAACAATTCATACTTGATAACATCACATCATCTATTTCAAAAACAGTTCTTTAAATCTATGGCCCGTATTTTGATAACACCAACATTGATATCCATTATTGTCAATTATGATTGTATAAATAACATAATTGTTCTCTTAATTAATAAATTGTCTAACTAATTATTCTCTACCTTCAGTTCAACCTGGCAAACCCCAACTCAATGAAATAGCTACTCTCTTATTTCTATGTAAAAAGATAGTATTCTAAGTAGAAATCTTGGACGAGACATAAATGAAAATCTTGCACGTGTGCAGTATGTATGGAAAGCAAAATAGTTCCCCTATATATTGGGCTTTTGATATACAACAATTTGCTCACTGAGAGAGAATGAAAGTTAGCATGGGAAAGCTCAGCATAATTTCAATGCTTTGTGCATTTATCATAGTCATGTTGGTGGCTTTTGCCAATGCCCATGAAACAACCAAACTTCATTTTTATGTTCAAGACTTACTAGGTGGCCCCAATCAATCTGTTTGGGGGGTGGCAAGAGCCGAAATCACTTCCACTTCCCCTACATCATTTGGCCTAGTTAGAGTCGCGGATGACCTAATAACAGCTGAGCCAGACTCCAATTCAACGAAACTGGGACAGCTTCAGGTCCTCGTTACTTTCGCAAGCTTCGAGGAATTGGCACCGATTATGAACCTTAATGTGGTATTCACGTCGGGTATTTACTGTGGGAGCACACTATGTTTGGTGGGAAGAAATTCCATTTCGGATCAATATCGTGAAATGGCCATTGTTGGTGGCACTGGTGTTTTCCAAATGGCGCAAGGCTATGTCAATTCGAGTACTTATTCCATAGATTATGCCACGGAACATGTTGTTTTGGAATATAATCTTTATGTCGTTTATGATAAATTTCACGAATTATCAAAGCTCTCCAACATGTGACCATATCACATTCATCTACTACCAAATAATGCAAAAAAATGTTTTGCTGTCAGATCGATGCCATGCAAAACCCCCATCTCTCCACCGTGGGTTCTTTTCCTTTTAATTAGGTTATCTGTTGATTTATATTACTCGATTCTTCCTTTGATTGTCTAAAGATTCGTTTGTAGGTCTAATTTATTCTGATTCTTGCAAATAGGAGTTGAAACTTCTTTCAGAGACTAAATTTTTTTTATTCCTGGACTAAAGAAGAGGAAATGAAATCAGATTAACCGGTTTGGTGATAGCATCGATTCAAATCAGGGTGATTTCTCTAAACTCTAAAGAACTATTTGGATGCTCAATATTGTGGTGAGATTAGCCGCCACAGAAATTTGCTGTGATTTTTGATACTGCAAGTTCTAACCTTTCGTTGCTGTCAGCCAAGTGCTATTTTTCTATACGTTCTTCTCAAAGCCTCCTTGCTTTTACAATTAAAAGTCTCGTTCTCGTCCCCACCTGTCATTCCTTCCAAGTTTTCTTTTTTGAATTCCTAGGTTTTCCAAAACTTAATTTTTGCTAATGGATGCAGGTTGCTTGTTTTTTTCATTCGAAGTACAGATCAGGCCACTCAAGTACATGCAAAAAGAATGGTACTCGAAATATGTTCATATTTCTTGCTCTTACTCCTATTATGCCGACTGGTCATGCAATGGCAACCTTAAACATAGAGTTTACATTTTGCCAAGATACAAATTAAAAAGAGAAAAAGCATGCATTCTTATCGCTTTATATTCCACATGCAATTTTTAGATGGACTAAGTTGTTACATAAAATTAAAAATGATATCGAATATGTTCCTTTAATCTCTTAGAGTTCATATTTTATAGTTTATTTAACTTCTGAACTCCAACTTCTCTTGCTATCCATTAGGCAAAGTTCTTTCAAAAGTACGAGTTAATTCTGTCATTACGTGTATTAAACCTATTTTATATCATTCTTATGTTTGCATAGTGTTCATGCTTTCAATAAAATTCCCACCCTAGAGTGATCTTACTCTAAAAACTCTGTAATTTTGTAGGTGATATATATGCCTCCTGTTTTGAGTATACTAGTAAGACGCACGTGCAATGCACGTGACACGATTTAGTTGAGTATGCAATAGCGTAGATATAGAAAAAAATTATTTGTATTAGTATTGAAAACATTTGATATACTATATTAGTATTGAAAACATTTGATATACTAAGATAAAGCTTAAAATAATAATGTAATGTGTAAACAAATAGTGATTTCTACATTCTCAATCTGAATTTCATACACCATCACAGTTAGTTACAAGCTATAGAAGTATCATGAAGGTGGATCATACAAAATTCATATGAACAAATTTTACTTTGGCCTCCCATAATTTCGTCATTGCCTGTTCTATCGCCTAAGAAGTAGAACTTGACATCCTTTCATAACCATAGTGGTACATATCATGTCCTGTCCA
>CAIGRQ010185304.1:0-11688 GCA_903798375.1 Fraxinus sp. D2006-0159
CCATAGAGGGTTTACGATGAATAAATTTATCAACAATTGTGAACATGTAGGCCTCCGCAAGAAAAGTTCATCTGACTCTTCAAAGAAAATTGCAGGCTCACCATGGTGGATGTATGGTTCTTTGAAAACCAACATATGATCTCTCGAGTCCTAGGGAGCACGAAGTACCAAGGCAAATGATTTTCTCTGGCTCTTTTCAGCCTGAGTCACAGTAGGTTTGTTATTAACAGCAGCTACATAGGACTTAGGGGCCTGGTAGTAATAAGTACACTAGAAGGATTAATTGGTGGTCTAGATGAGACTGGAGCATGACGAATGTCGGTAACCAGTGGAGGATCATTATTGTTACCCATTTTATGAGCCTGCTGATGTCGATTCTAAAGTTCGTTGGTAGGAAGAGAGACATCACCATCAGTTTTGAGTTTCAGCTGAGAATGAGGTTCAAAATTGGCGATGAGGTTCACCATATTATTGACCTGAGTAAAAGGCACCGTAGAAGCATTGGTTGTAATGGGAGGAGCAGAGAAAGTAGATGATGTTGCCTTAGAAGGTGGATGAAATTCCTTAGCCATGTGTGTAGGAGTTGGATTGGAACTCAATTGATCAACAGTTCTACCAATTGACGCATTACCCATGATTGTTGGACCTTCAAAAATGTTTGTACAAGCCGAATTTGGATCCAAAATCTTAACATCATTACCAATTGAAGCATTAAGATCAATGTCACATTCAAGCACTTGTGAAGATTTAATTTCATCAATTTGAACATTAATTGGCACAATTGGATGTTGACCCATAGCAATACCATCATCAATTGATGTTCCCTCCCCTCTCCCCCATCGAATTAACCATTTGGAGCAGTGGAAAGTCATTAAAATCTTGAACATTGAATTTTTCGCAAAATACCTTGGAGGCAGCCAACAATTGGCCATGCTTAGAGTGAAATTGGCTCGGACTCGGGGCTGGGCTAGGTGCACCAGGGTGGGTGGGGGCTATCCTAGGTGGGCCGCTACCATGGTTGACTTGGGTTGCACTAGAATTGGCAGAATTCGAATTATGCACTCGCGAATTCGAACTAGTCGCAACTTCAGACTCAATTTCGTTTTGATTGTGGCGAAAATGTGGAAGACCCATGGTTGGGCTAGGTATGCCGGTGAGGGCACACCTAGCCTAGGTGGTGCGCCACCCTGATTCGTCGGAACGTGGTCGAAAAATGCAGGGACAAAATGCGCTGTCGCGAGCTTCGTGACAATCTATTCTTCAGGGTACAATTCGATCTGTTGGATAGCTATTTGGGGTGAATTGTTTACATGTCTGAGGTCGCCTTGTAGTGGGCTTTCGACCGGTGTTGAGTTCAGGTCAAGAGGGTGGCCGGAGATGAGTTTTTCAGCGATTTTCGTAGTTTTTGGCAGCTCACTTGAAGCTGCAATTCCTGGCAAAATAGTTGGTGAAAATGGGAGGTGTTTGTTGGTAATTGAAGAGGATGTTATGGGCTTTCCAATGGTGTCAAAATCCGGTGGTTTGGGTGGCCGGAAATTTTCGAATTTTTTTTTTCATTCTAGAGAGAAGGGAGAGTAACGGCTAGTTTTTGCTCTCAATAGTGACTGACTGGTTCCAATAATCTATTTCTTTTATGGGGAATATATAAGAGTTTAGGTCAACTAGTTAAATGTTATTTCATATTCAAAATCAAGCTGCCAAACAAATGACCGTTATCCAAAGTCACACACACGAGGCCAAAACTCACTCACAATAGCTTAATGTGTACATTGCACATGATACATGCAATAACCTATACCAAATACTCCAAACAAGTTCTAAACAAAGTAAATTGAAACATTATTCATCATTTATAAATTGTACTAGTACTTGATTACAAAATAAAATGTCCAAAAATATCAAATGAAAGTCCTATGACTTCAAAAATCCATTTTTCCTTTTTTTATTTGGATTTTTTTGCTTTTATAGTAATAAAAGAAGTAATGCAAAACAAATGAGATAAAGAAAAAGCTTAATGTACATGCATGGATATGTAGATACCGTAAACAATACAGATGCATGCACCAAACGACATATTCAATGAGGAACATAAACACTTTTACCATGAAAAGCAACGTGAGCATCGCCACAATTTATAATATCACTTTGACCATAGAGTTCTCTCTTTTTGACCTTTTTTTTTCAAAGAAGATGTCATCTTAGTTAAATAACTTATCTTTGTTAGTCAACAATCTAACATGCTTAGTGAGATGTTTGTTGTTCCTAACCAAGGGCTTACGACACCTAGGTCTAATGTTTTATCACAATTGTGACAAGTGGGAATAAATTTAGAAGATACTCTAGGTTTCACATTTGGAACCTTATGTTGAGGAACCATATGTTTTGTCTTATTGTTCCTGCTTAAAAGTTTGCGATACCTAGGTCTTATGTGTCCCAACTCTCCACAGTGCCGACAAGTGTCAAACCAAGAAGCAACTCTAGATTTCAAGTTTTGAACCTTTGGCTTGATTGAGTACTATGCAAACTTACTTTTAGAAGATGAAGAGGTATGATAATTTGTTTTAAACCTAAACATTCTCTATCCCCAGCTGATTTTTGCAATTCGAATATTTTGTCAAGCTTCTTAAAACAACAAGAGAAAGATTGAAGTTGGAAACTTGATTTTTCAAGATCACTCATTAGAGTTTTAACCATAATTTCTAAGGACTCTTCTCAACCCTTAATTCGTTTAATCCTTCTCCTCAAATTTGACTACAAGGCTCTCTATTTCTAATTCAAGCATATTCAATTTCTTAAAGAATGAATTATTAACCTTGTATAACTTGAGACTATCCTCAAATAGCTGGTCCTAAATCTCATGAATATCCATTCCATTCTTAGATCTTTCATCAAAAAATGATTGACTCATTTAGACAAAATTGGACCACGGATCACAACTAAGGTTTGATACCACTTATAAAATTACTAATGCTTTGATACCACTAGTTGGGGGAATTTTTAGACCCAAATGTGGAATTAAACCAATACCACTTATTTATTGTCTCTAGACTATTAATTTTATTAATCCAATTAAATACTACTTAAACAATCACATAAACATTTAGATCAAAGCAATAAAAAGTAAATAACATAAAAAACTGATGATGGAGAAAAACTCATTAAAGAACTCTTCAAAATGATAAAAAAACCTCCGGGTAAATCTTGCAAAAAAGATTCACTAGAAAATTTAACTTACAATTGGTCCCAGCTAAACCTTAGTTGTCTCTGACCATCCAACTTTTAAATCATCGAGAATCTCTTTGATTGTGCGATCATTACTTTCTTGAACTCTAGACTACTTTTCTCTTTACTATATCACCAAGATCGAACTCGTTCTGGAGTGCTGAAACTCCAAGCTCCCCTTCTCCAAACTTCATAACTCTGAAGTAGGCGAAGGTATGATTTTTGGTGTTTAATCTTTAGATTTTTATGTGTTTTGATATGTAGCTGAGGCAAGAAATTATTGAAATATAGATTTGATCTTCAAAAGATACTCTCTTGATTAAATATAAGGCTCAACCAATAAAAATAATACTTGGAAAATTATAGAAACTTTGATCTCGGGGTTGAATCAAGAAATATTTTGGGACGAGACATGGCATGGGTATATATAATGAGTAGTGATTGGGTTGAACAGGATTAAAATAGCAACATAAAATCGCGAACTATGATTTTCCGAATGTAAAAACAACGACACCTTCTATAGTTTATTGGTGCCTATGATGAGATAAGAGACTCCTCAATCCAAAGAACTTGACTTGAAAATAGATATACGAGTCTATCATAACACGTTAAAAAGAGGGAATTGAAAAAGTTTTTAGTCTAAACACGAAAAAGAAAACTCACAATAAAACATAATAGCTGTGCTTTATGTGGTCTACAACTTTGTACCCGAAACACGATTGCGTTCTTTATTGATGAGTTGTATCCCACCATAGAGTTGTCAAGTTTGAATATTGGGAATTAAGATTAAATTGGGCTTGTTTGGATTGGGGCATGGTTTTGGTGATTCTTCCTCGGATAGACAGTAAGGCATTTCTGTCCTAGACCGAGGATTCCACTTCTATTTCTACAACATGCATAGTGGTTGTTTAGTTTTGCTCGATGCATCATATTTTATTGTAAGGTATTCTATGGACTAGTGCATAGTAGTTAGCCAAGGACTTCCAGCCTCCGTGGAGTCACTTCTAGCCACTTGCCCCTAGAAAGTACTTAAGAGGCTTAGGTCATCGAAATTACATCTAGAAGGGCTTCTTGATCCTGGGTTGTAGCTCATTTTTGTTTCTTAAGGATTTCGGAGGGTAGAAGATTTTGAATATTTTTTGGTTGGAAACTTGGCCTTGTTTAGCAATTAGCCCTTCCTCTATCGTCGGATTGTTGACGTCAAACAATGACGCCACACTTTTAGTTCTACTTAGAAAAAAATGTTGATAGAATAATCATATTATATTTTCTGAAATTTGGGTATAATAAGGACGTAATTTGCTGGAATTTGAGTACAAGTAATGTGAATATAATTTTGAATGCTCGACCTTCTTGTTGGGCCTTCATCCCAGCACAGGCTACCATGTAGGAGCTTGTCACTCTAATCATGTCAAGTTACAATATTCAACCTCGATTTTTATGTAACTATCATTTTTATGAGAAATTTGATTGGTTGGAGAGTTTGGTGACGACATGTCATCATGATACCTTGGTCGTAGGTCTGCACTTTAAGCTATCATTACTTTCCTTTGATTGATTGTTATGGACGATATTGCCACTCAAGGGGAACATCTTTTCAATCATGTCATAATTATGTTTCTAGATGACGTTTCTCATGGCTAACTTATATGTGGGGCCTTGGGTCGACCTTCCTCCATGCGACACATATTTGGTTTCGACGAAAATGCTCCTTTGAACAAGTCAAGATGGATCCCAAATGATTCGATGCGAGTTTTTAGATTCGCACCTACAGATAGGATTTTGTTTAACTGTGTAAATAAGACCACTCAAGTATTTGGAAAAAGGAAAAAAGGTAATCTCATTGATGTATCGGAATTCTCGGTATTCTTCATGAATCAATAGAAACTAAAGTTATTCGTGAATTCCCTTTTTTACTACTTTTCAAAACACACTATCCGTAGTCAATCTCCACAACGAAAAGGACTTCAAGGATTCGAAGTCAAAGATAAAAAGGGAGAAGATTGAAAGGCAATTTCCTTGTATTTTACATAAATACCACGTTTTTTATGCTAAAACGTTAGTCTATATCAGGAACATAAACCAAATGCCGCTTTATTTTATTGAAAAAGATTGATTCTTGTCTTCCCAGTTCTCATTACACCAACCAAAATTTCGCAAGTGGAGATGGAATCTTTACTTTAATATTTCACATTGTATCATGTTCATTGAATTGGACTACAAGGAACCATTAACAAATTAATATGTTTAATTTTATAGTTAGTATTTTTCTAAATAAAAGAACTTCAGTTTGAAAGTGAATATTCTAAAAATAAAGTTAGAATCATTTCTTATCGTGTCATAACTTGCTGATAGGAAATAAATAAGGTACATCTTCACCATTCACACATCATCATTTATGGGAATGAGTAGTTGACCATAGCTCTCACTCATTATCAACAGACATAGAAGTTCCACAGATATAAGGTCGACATGAGATTTTGAGGGTTTTAAGACAATTTAAAATATTTAGCCCTTAATAATAATAATAATAATAATAATATTCAAAGTTACAAAAATAATAATTTAAAATTTTCAAATGTCTAAACTAAATTTACTCCTTTAGAATGAAAATCAACAATGTTTAATATTATAACCAATCTGTTTTACAGCTTCTTTTTCAATTGTTTTTCAATTGTTAGGAATAGAAGGCGATGTTATATAACACAAGAACAAATTAATATAGCAGAGGAACAAAGATTTTATTAATAATTGAGAGAAAATATAACGAATATTGTGTATATAATACAATTAGAACTCTCACAAAGTCATATGAAAGCCATGAATTTCGTGGAGTACATATAGGACGTAAGAGAATATATTATAGTTAGAAAGACGATACAAAACGAGCAGAAAATAAGGAAACAAATTTTTTTGGAACCTACCACTCATGCCAACCTCACACCAAGTGAGCGGCGTGTGGTGCTCAATCGAGGAACGGGCAGAAAGCGAGCGATAGTTGTGGCACCTCCAGGAGTGCCTAGAGCTAAGTTTCAATAAATAACTCCATTTTTTTTTTACACTGCCCTACTTGGGCGTCCAAGCGCCATCTTGCTACATGCCCAAAAACATCCTTAACTACTTTGATCTCTCTTAACTCACTTTTCAACAAAAACACAAAATCAACATCAGAATTTGGGTCACATATTCAACAAATATCTACCTTGATACAAATTCCCCAATGCAATGAACGAAGCTTCAAAAATCCTATACGTGGAGACAAAATCCACTGCAAGGAATAAATCGATAGTTCTTCATTCCAAAAACACTCCAACAAAATTATCCACTTTTTCCACAAAATCCAAGTAGGACAAATCCATTCAACTGAATCCAAGTACTGCTCGACAGAATTACCTCGGGTACCGAAATTTGCTCGAATTATCACCACGAGCAACAAAATTACAAATAATTCAAAAGTTACCAAACATGGCCATAACACACCCTGAAACATAATCAACACCACAAAATGCTTCTGTTGAAGATTCCTCTATAGACTCAATACCTTTAACCACACTTAGAGCATACGCAACTAAATCAACTTCCTCGTACTTATGTGGAAGCCTAATATTTATTCTGGGTTTATCTCTAGCAATTGAATACGGTGGTGCTAGTAGTGAAGGTGGCTAAGTAGCATTACCCAAACCAAACTCCAACGGTACTATACCAAATTGAATATCCACCAAAGTACTAAACCTCTATTGATTGTTCTTCAAAGATTCTGTACAACCTTGCAAGATATACAACTAGGACCTTCGTTGCCCCTCCAACACAACATGGACACCTTTACAAACCTTCAACAATACTGTACAAAATTGAATATTCACTAAAGTACTATACCTCCACTGATTGATCTTCAAAGATTATGTACAACCTTGCAAGAATATACAACTAGGACCTTCGCCGCTTCTCAAAAACAACATGGACACATTTACAATCCTTCAAGACTCCAACTTCACTAATGAACTTGTACCCTTTTGAATCAAGAATAGTCAAGCAAATAAGACTTCTCTTTGAATTTGGAATTATCTCACTTCATCTAGTGTTTTGATGTCCCATCCAACATTTGTTGAAAACAAATCCCGATTGGGGCACATATGAGAAGTCAAAGCTATATAAAAAATGCAATCATCGTCAGGTTTGGAATCGCCATCAGAAATAATCAAAAGCTTTCCATTACCCAAATAATTCTCTACAACATCAGCTTCACCCGAAGTTTCTGATTGCCTTCTCTTATGATTTTCAACCAATTTTTCTTTATTCTACAACTTGTAGCAATCCTTCTTTATGTGCCTAATCTTCTTGCAATAGTTACAAACTTTATTACTGGAGTTAAATTTTGAATTGCCCCCTCTTACAACCACCATGAACAACAATGCCTTCTCCATTAGTCTTAAATCCAACGAGAAGCTTCATTTTCTCCTTTGAAAATAAATCATCATAAACTTACTCAATGGTGAGAGTATTACGAATATATAATATCGGTCTCTAAATGATATGTATAAAGCAGGCAGCGAACACAATAAAATTAACCCTCAATCTTCTTCACCGTAATTAACCTCCAAGGTCTCTAAATCAACAACAATTTCTTTAAAAATAGCAAGGTAATTTTCTAGAGATGTACTTTCCGTCATACAGTAAGAAAACAAACACTGCTTCAGGTGCAATTTGCTAGTTAGACTCTTAGTCATGCACAAATGCTCCTACTTCAACCGTAACATAGTAGAGGTTTTCTCCTTCAAACATCCTACAAAATATGATTCGAAATATAATGATGAATATGTAATAGGACCTTTCAATCCTTACATTGTCTCTCCTCCATCGACCATTTTGTGGACATCATGTCAAATCCCAACAAAGCATCCAAATCCATTTGAGTGAGCACTACTTGCATCTTTACCTGCCACAACGAAAATTTAGTGCTGCAATCCAAAAGTAGTATATCATACTTCATGGTTGCCATCACTAGAACAAAAACAAAAACCTCAAACAAATCAAACATTAAGCTCTAATACACTTATTAGGAATAGAAGGAGAGATTATATGACATAATATGAAGTAGCAAACACAACATAAGAAGAACAAAATAATATGGCAGAGGAACGAAGATTTTATTAATAATAGAGAGAAAATACAAAGAATATTGTGTACCTAATATAAATAATTCTAACTCCCTCAAAGTCATATGAAAGTCAAGAACTTCATGGAGTATATGTAGTACCCAAGTGAATATATTGTAGTTGGAAAAAAGATAAAATAGAGCCAAAACTAAGGAACCAGATTTTTTCCAAATAAAGATGTCGCTCGAGTAATAACCTCACGCCAAGTGAGCGGGCAGAAAACAAGCAACAGTTGTAGAGCCTCTAGGAGCGCCCAACGCTGAGTTTCGGTATATAATTCAAAATTTCTCCATCGATTAGAGCCTAGATGCCTTGTTTAGGTGCTTAAGCACCATCTTGTTGCCCAGAAATATCTTTAACCAATTTGATCCTTCTTTAACTACCTTTTCAACCAAAACACTAAGTCAACATCGGAATTTGGATCACATATTCAACATCAATAGATACCATAACCAAAAGAGAAATGCATATTTTTGTAATATTTAGGAAATTTAAAAACATTCTTCCTAGGGTGACCTCTTTCCAATAACAAGTCTATCGAGTTTTGATCAATATTTTTTCCTATTTTATGTATCACAAATATCTAAGTTCAAAGGTACACATTTTTTAAATTAATATTTTCATATCGATCATTTATATTTTTTTTCATCCTCCAAATATTTTTTCTTTATTCATATTATATTCGCTATGAATCTTCTCATCTCAAATTCTTTACCAACAAAATCTTAAATTAAATTATTATTATTATTAGCATCATCATCGTCGTCGTTGTTAGGCAAAATTTTGTTGAACGACCTCCCGGGCGATGATGTAAGTCATTGTTTTATTCAGTCATCATTGACCAAATGACTGAATTTTTATATCGACATCACAATTTATACAAATCCCATAACCTTATTTGGGCAATTTGAAATAGCCTAATTTAATTGATGCTACTCACGGTACCCATTACCTTAGATGACTTTTTGGTTGACAGCCCACTTAGATACTACCTATTGGGCCTATATTATCCTTTAATCTAAAAGTCCACACTTGCTATTATATATGCTGCCCATTATTATTGTTTCGCCGTGTGAGGAATTAGTTTTATTATTCCCTTGTGTTTGAGAGAAAAAAAAAATTACGCCCCTATGTTCTTTCTTTTTAGCTTTGTACTGTCCGATTTTCAGTGCTTTGTTTCTTCTCCTTCCCTGAGCCTCTGTGGCTAATCGTGAGGCTATACTTAAATCCACATCTTGGTCTTTGTGGGCTACCCAAAGCAACCGGTTTTGGAGATTGGTTTATGGTGTTTGGCGTGATAATTGTGGTGGTCGATTAGTTGATGCTTAGCTCGGATCCTTGGTAATTGGAGATCTTCCTTCAACACTTGGTATCAGAGTGTTGGTTGTGTGGATTCCAGCAAGAAATCGACCAAAACCAGGCGGAAAACACAGTTTGAAAAACTGTCCGATTTTTTCTCCAAAAATCGAACTTGCATCTCTCGATTTCGGCCAAACCAGTGATCGACCAAAAAGTCTGAGCCTATATTTGAGTTCTATAGACTGAGGCGCAGCCAGCAGTGGTGCACGTGGTGGAGACGATCCTCGATGACGGTGACGTGTGGGCAGCGCGTGAATGCTCATCTCGACGAGCTCTCTTCAGGCAGTTTACTTATATTGACTTCCTGAATGTGCTAATATTCTTGGTTTCGTGTTTTAGGTTATGCATAAAAATTTGGATAATCTTGCCCTTGGTGGGTCGATGGTCGCAATTGCTAAATATTTATTGAATTAATTTAGGCCAAAATTGCGGCCCTAAAGTAGTAAATTCGCATATCTCCTATTTTACGGACTCAGACAGGTCCGCTCTGGTAAATTGGCTAATTCTGTTTAATTTCAACACTAGCGAGTCATCAGTGGAGGTGATAATAGGATTGGGGTTACCGTGTGGGATAACCATTGCCTGATCCAGAAATTGGGAATTACTTGCTCTTTGTTACTACGTGATTGAAATTGTTCATTTGATAAATTGCAGTATATTATCTTTTGTGATATTGCGAGTGAAACTGTGAGTTGACGTATCTCTTGTTGCACTATTAAATTATTAGAATACATAGACCTTACCCGTTTGAAAATTCCCTTGATCTAAGATCGTGAATCTTACGAACAGTGGGAATCTAAAATGGTGTATATTTACGAACCTATGTCTACTTTGTGTGGCTTAATTGTGGCTTTGTATTTTTTGATTGATTATTAAAAATGACAACGCACAATTTTGATTTGAGAACTTTTAACGGAAAAGGTGATTTTTCAATCTGGCAACAAAAAATGAGAGGTATTCTGGTTCAAGAAAAGGTTTGAAAAGCTGTTGATGGCAACTTTTCCGCTGATTTTTTAAAAAAACAAAAACCACTAAAGAACTTTGGAAAAAAATGGAAGACTTGTATTTGCTCAAATATACTCCAAACAAGCTTTACTTACTTGAGCCTTTTTTTGGTTTCAAAATGGATTCTTCAAAAGATCTTGATAAAAATTTAGAAGTGTTTAATAAACTTGTTTAAGATATTGTTAACTATGAAGAGTCAGTGTGTGAAACATATAAGGCTATTATTTTGTTAAATTCCATACTTGATATTTATAAGGAAGTGAAAAATGCTATTAAGTATGGTAGAGACACTTTGATGCCCGAAATTGTCATTGACTCCCTTAAAAGTAAGGAAATGGAGATTAGAGTTGATAAACATAATAGAAAAAGTAGTGAGATTCACATGATGAAGGGTAGAACTCAATTTAGGCAAAACAGTCACAATGGTTACCAAAGTAGTGGCGAGTCTAGTAGTAATGGCGGTAGAAGAAAGAGCAAGGGTAGGCCTAGATCCAAATCTAGGACCAATGTTAAGAAATGTTATGGCCGTGGGAACACAGGGCATTTTATAAAGGATTGCTATAAAGAGAAGAATAAGCCAAAGGGGAACGATAGAGATGAGGTAAATGTATTGTCTTCTATGTTCGATAGTGGTGCTGGTGAGGTGTANTATTGTCTTCTATTTTCGATAGTGGTGCTGGTGAGGTGTATATGATTACAATTCCTATTGCTTATCTTGCTTAATTGATTTTAACTCACGATTCTCGTTTACATGAATGGATACTTGATTCTGGCGCATCTTTTCACGTGACATCACAGAAAGATTAGTTTGAAAATGTGCATGAATCAAATGATGAGCATGTTGTGTTGTGTGACAATTCTGCTTATCATGTCGTTGGCATCGGTGATATTACTTTAAAGTTTGATACTAGCTTTGTGCATACTTTAAAAGATGTTAGGTACATCC
>CAIGRQ010185336.1:0-11041 GCA_903798375.1 Fraxinus sp. D2006-0159
TAAATTTTTATCTGAATTCAATTAATTCCCTCACTCTTCTAGTTTATTAACCGTTCATCAGTTTGCTAAAACTGTTCGTTCAGTGGGTGTGAGTGTTGAGTGGAGAGTTGTATGGAAACTGCTCAACCGTCAACCGTTCAGGCTTTTATTTCAAACACAGAAAAATCACGAATTCATTCTGCATACATATTTTCCTTTATGCATTAAGTCGACAGAGAGCTTAGTTCTCGCCTCGATCATTCTTTTTCCGTATTCTAGAATTGTTTGTGCATTTTGTTTTTAGCGTTTTGCAATTGTCTGTTTTAGCAAGTCATATTCTGAAAATTTTATTCCCTGCAACAAAATATCCAACAAATTCTCTTAGTAATAATAAAAGATTGCAAAATTAGTTGTTTTTTGCTTTTAATGACGGCTAATGCATATTGCTTTGCCTCTCATAGAGAAGTCATAAAACGACAATTAATAGCCGATTTCTTCATTTATGGACTGGTAAACAAAGTTCAAATTTTAGATATTTTCAAAAAAAAAAAAAAAAAAGTAATATAAGAAAAATCGGCAAAAAAATACCACATTTTTCCACCAGGCAACATGGAAAAAAATCCCTCTGTTTTGTATCTTCTAGTTCAACTTATCAAAAATGACGATTTTAACTAAAATTATGATTAATTCATATTGCACCTATAACGAAATAGATTTACACTAAGATCTGAATGCAATATTTTCAAGAAGATTAATTTCGATATTTGAATTTTAATACTATATATATTTCCTTTATATTATTTGAAAATTTTAATTTTTGGGATTGGAAATACGTTTCTTCTTTTGTTGCAAAGTTTCTTGAAATTTGATTCAGACCAATAATCAGATGTCAACGTTTTCGATCCCAAGGTTAAATTAATAATCACACGTTTAATTACAAGTTGATTATATTTTAATTATAAGTGCGATTTAAAAATGAGAAATTATATTTAGTTGACCTCTTAACACTAGGGTTTGTTACGATTAATCAATAATCAGTTTTAGTTTTTGGAGCTTAATTATATTCTAATTAATCAAGTTTCAAGGCTTAGGTCAATTAATTAATCATATAGTCCCTGCCCACACTTCAACTTGCTAGCTTCAACTTTACATTAATTATTGGTAATACATTTATTATAATATTTAGGAGTCGTCCCTCTACAATATAAATTTACTTTGGGAGAGAAATTATTGTATATTGAATACTACGATGCTTTGTTATTATTATTTTTTTAATCGTGGATGTTCGGACCAACTTGTGCAAATCTCAACTAACCTCACGAGATCCTAAAATTTACGATCGAGTATTCATCTCAGTGGCCCTAAGGGGACCCTAACTGATGACCATTGGGGAACAAATTTAAGATTTGATCAATTAAGCAATCTCTCAGGATTTGAATACTACGATGCTAGATAACATTATTTTCCTATTAAGTCTTTAGATTCAACTTGGAACGTGGAAAGTTTTGTACTTTGTTACGGTACTACACAACCGTCAATCCATGTATATATGGACTCGGAGAGTCGTGTTAATATAATACTCAAACGAAAAATGAATGCTATAGGCAATGAATGGCATAATAATTTATTATAAATGATCCGTTTGCCGATCTCATAGATGTCAATTAGGTGAAAATCTCGTGTAGAACCAAATATACAAAATTTAATTGAATAGTTACATGGATAATTTGCTCTTATATACCAACTAATTGAATATTATAACGTGTAATTGTTTGAATAATTTGAAGACTCGGGGATTGTTAAGGTTGCTAATGAAACCCTAAATATTATTTCACTGGCACTTTTTTTAATAGACTCAATCAATTATGTATTTTCTTAATATTATACAATTAAAAGAATAATTAGTTTCAGATATTTTAAATTTACGGCTGTACTCTTTGAATTAGAATATTTTCAAATGCGCAGTAATATTGTAATTTATAAAGATCAAATCCCATTGTCAGCAAAAAAAAAATATTAGTACAACCCCTACTGAAGTCAAAGCTGAATTGGCAAGGTGACAACCGGATGAACCGGTATTTGGACTTGTCACAAGACCACGAAGCCCTAACTTCATGCGTCCCACCATTGGATTCGTGGACAAATTTGACCAGTAGCCGGTCTTACCATGTGACTTCAGCCATATACGAAACTTAAATTATATATTAGCCTACACGGTGTTTGGGGACCGAGTATTGCGGCTAACCTCACCCCCACGCCACTCCACCCCACCCACCTATGTGTGTGTACATAGGTGTATATTTAGGACATGTTGTCTCAAAGACTTAAACGTTGAAATAAACTTCTTGTTCTTCTTCTTCAAGTTGTTCTTTATATGTACGTATGAATGTGACAGTGAATGTATTTATATATTGGTGTGTGTGTTTATATATGTATATTTAAGTTGAGTGCAATTGAGTCATTGACATTTTGTGCAAGTGTGCTGGATGAAGCCATTGAGTTTGTTTAATAACAAGTCAAATAGTGCAGGCTCGATCTCTTTATAAGAATACCACTGCTGTTAACAGATCACACGAGAAAAAATTCTTTGAAATAGAGAGAGAGACAGAAAGAGAGACAGATATATACATATATATACTGAGAGAGAGAGAGAGAGTAGCTTTTATGGAGCCTAGTATGAGAAAATCAGTTCTTGAAGGTGAAGTGAAAGAAGAAAATAATGCAGAAACAAGTTCTGAAGATAAAGGATGTGAAGAAGATGTTGTTCTTCAGGTATATATATTATCTTTCTCTGATATGCACTATGATTTTCGGAATAAAAAAAATATAGAAAGAAGTAATACTTCTTGGTTTAATTTTCGCTAAGTGTGTGAATTTTATCATAGACCTATGTTCTAAATTGATCTGATCACACACAAAAAATGAATTAAATTTGATACATGCCCGTGTCTAATAGAAATTAAAATCAGATTTTTAGTAGATTTTAATAAAAGTTGATTAAATGTATGGTTGAAAAGTTATGGATGCTATGAAATATGTGGTCAAAATTAATTGTTAATTTTGACTTAATCCATACCAAAACAAGAGGATAAGATTATAACGTTGAGGCTTGAGTTGAAGTTTGAAAATATTGAGTTGTATAAAGGGTTGCACGGCCACCGCACCCCATCTAGGCACATACAAAAAGGAACACTTCTGAGATCTAGGGAAATATATTTAGGCTTCAATTTTCATTTTCACTTCTGAGATTGAATATCCAAAGCCTAATATTATTAGGTGGGAAATGGAAAAGGGGACCATGGAAATGACAGCGTGAAGTCATCTATCGATCAGAACAATATATCAAAGCCAGTAAGTGAGAAATAATATAAATTTTAGTTTGCACTAGATATTTGATTCATTTCTTGATTTGTTACTGTCATATATATCTCTCTATATATGCCTTAATTTCACGTATCGCACGTTGATGATAACTCGAGATAAAAAGTGAAGAAAGTAGAGGACAGGAAGTAGGTGGTGATGTAAAGGTATACATCCAATATACGAACACGAAATGAAGAAAACAAACGACTAACAACCTCGGAGAGACATCGTTTCTAAGATTGAGTTTAAAAGTCATATTCAATAAAAGATGCGATTCAGCAGCCTTGCAGCCTTCTAAACCATTGACTATCAATTAAACCAGCCAGATTAATTAATAATTTTTCAAATATCATATGCAACTTGTTACTACTTACTGACCTTCAAAGTCCAAATTTATCCTATACTTATTTAATATGTTATAATTTAGAATAGGTCATTCCATTAATACTATTTCTTTTCATTCATTATCTATTATAGACAATTAGTTTGGTAATTTCATTAGTGTGAATGAAATCTGTGTCCAACCCTTCAATCCTAATGTTTAATAAAGCAAATTTTTTGAGTTTCTAACAAGAAACATTTTGACAGAGACCTATTCTAAGAAAGATGGAGAGATCATCAGCTGAACCCGACTCAGTGGCATCTTCACCAGCGAAAAAGGAACAGGTTAGCACTTTATCTTTCTCTTTTGAAAGGATATATCAAAATATAGAATTGATGGTAAAAGAACTTATAAAAGTTTTTATCATGTCCACTGAGTATACGAGATCCAGACTGTATCAAAATAATATCTTGAATTTGATTAAAAGGAGAAAATCTTGATTAAAAATTCCATGTATCTATATATGAGATGTATCAAGATGAATATTTCATGAACTTGAATTGATATTTTTGATATTGCGTGGATTAGTTGCAGGATGATCATCAACTTGAATTGGCGAAAGCCGAGATGGGTGAAGTAATTGAAGAAAATCAAAGGCTAAGGATGTATTTAGATCGAATTCTAAAGGATTATCGGACCCTTCAATTGCAATACGAAGATGTTGTTCAACAAGAAGCTGCTAAAAAATCAACAAGTCTAGTTCAAGATAAAGAAGAAGAATCTACAGAACTTATATCCCTCAGCCTAGGAATGAGTTCAAGTGATCAATTTATAAAGAAAGATGCGTCCTGTAAGAGTTCAAGAAAAAAAAAAGTGGACGAAAAATTAGAGAACCAGGGAAGCTTGGATCTAGGACTGGACTGCAAATTTGAAGTGCCACCAGTCGAACCTTCTCCGATTGGTAGCCCTGAGACTAGTGTAGAAGAAATTAAGGAAGAAACTGCTGGAGAGAATTTTCCACCACATAACATGCTGAAGAATAGTGTTAGAAATGGTGATGATGAACTCTTACAGCAGAACCCTGCTAAAAAAGCTAGGGTCTCAGTTAGAGTCAGATGTGACACCCCAACAGTGAGATTATTACATTTGTATTATCTTGAAATTGGTTTATTTTCTTGTTCAATTAAATACATAAGCTGAATTCTAATGTGATAAATATTTTTGGTGTCAATGAATAGATGAATGATGGATGCCAATGGAGAAAATATGGGCAGAAGATTGCGAAAGGAAATCCATGCCCTCGAGCATATTATCGTTGCACTGTTGCACCATCCTGCCCTGTTAGAAAGCAGGTAACATTATACTTCATAAAAAATGTTACTTCATAAAAAATGCTTGATCCTTAGGTTAAACATCAAGGTATACTCATGTCACGATTGATAAGTATAAGTTGGACTGAATCATGTAAAAAAAGAAATTAAAATCTTGTTAATTATGATGTCCAGTACTTATATTCAGAGCCTGTTTGGTAACAATTAAAATTGAAAATATGATCGTTATTGGGTCTCACCCGTCTAATAAAAGTCAACAATAACGATTAGTTTTTAATTTTAATCCGATTTTAATCTCTACCAAATGGGCTTTCAGATTGAACAAATGCATATGATTACAGTCTATCCTAGCTAATAAGCTATTAGTTGTCAATAGAATGTGCAAGTGTACGCGTGTGTTCTCATTATTTTCGTGTTTTTGAACTTGAAGGTGCAAAGATGTGCAGATGACATGTCCATCTTGATCACTACATACGAAGGCACACATAACCATCCACTTCCTGTCTCAGCCACCGCCATGGCCTCCACCACTTCGGCAGCTGCCTCCATGCTAATGTCCGGCTCCTCAATCTCGGGATCATCAGGTGCAACCTCATCATCCACTCTCACTACAAACTCTGTGAATCTTAATGGACTCAATTTCCATCTCTCTGATAACTCAAGATCCAAGCCATTTTACCTACCAAATTCATCGCTTTCGTCCTCCGCTTCCTATCCGACTATCACTCTCGATCTCACTAACTCAGCCTCCTCCGCTCGACTAGGTAACTTTCCTCCAAGATATGCTACGACAAATCTCAACTTTAGTTCTTTGGAATCAAATGCTTTACCAATTTCTTGGAGTAATGGGGTTCTTAATTATGGAAATCCAGCATACAATAAAAACCAAACTGGTTCTTTAAACTTTGGATCTCATCCTCAAGAAACCTTATACCAAGCTTACTTGCAAAAGACTCTAAACCCTACACAACAGTCTCTTCCACCAGATAGTATTACAGCAGCCACAAAAGCAATTACTTCAGACCCAAGTTTCCAATCTGCATTAGCAGCTGCTCTAACATCAATCATCGGCTCTGGTGGTGCTACTGCTAGTACTGCAGGAAATCAAACTTTAGGTGATAAGTCCAGCCAAAATATGAAGTCTAGTACAGAACCTAATTTTCCTATTCTCTCTAGCTTTCCATCACCTTCAAATGCAAACAAATGTGCTCCGAGTTTTTTGAACAAATCCCCGTCCTCGTCTAGTTCTCAACCAGGCGGCTTGATGTTTCTTTCAAATCCATTTCCCTTTTCCACCTCCAAGAGTAAATCTAACTCTCCAGGTGACAAATAGGGATCATCAGATCATATTAGTCCATTGGTTTTTGCATGCTTAACTACATTGAATTTTTATTTAATCTACAAAGACAGAGCCTGTGCAATTTTCGAATGGATTTTTTCTTCTTCTAAATTTATCTGGCAAAGGGATGATGTGAGCTGAAGAAAAATTGTGCACATAGATAATGACTGGTGGTAAGGAAACATGAATAATTACTGCCAGCATTTTTTTTTTTTTAATGTATTACCAACTTTTGTTAACAACTGTGGATAGTCTTATGTAATTTGATGACTCCATGAATTTAGTCGTTTGTTTTCTGTTTACTTGTAATTAGGATTATGACATTGATGTCTCTATTGTCAAATAATAAAAAAATAACTAAAATTGATGTAAATTTTTTATCTCTCATAAAAAACTTTTAATAATACTCATGTTGGTTTTCTTGTTTCTTGCCCTAATTAGTCAAATAAAGGGTATTGCTAAACACTTAGGGTTTGCTTGGGAGTTTAGGAGTACCAATTACAAGCGTTTTTTAAAGTACCAATTTTGAGTGATTATAAGCGATGAGTTCGGAGTGATTTTAGTACAAAGTTGAATATTTACTTAAAATTTTAAGTTAGCATTTTTACTTATAAGTAAATTTTTCAATTATAAGTTTCATACTCTTAAATAATTTTAAATATAAGTGATTTTTTTTTTACTTAGAAGTAACTTTTTTATATTTTATAAATAAATTATTGTATTATTAGTAGTATGTTTACTTTATAAAGATTTTTTTTATATAAAAAAGTGACTTTATCTTATAAATAAATTTTTAATTATAAAGTATTTTTTTGCTTATAAATAACTATTTTAGTTAAAAATATATTTTTATTACAAGTTAGTTTTGAACAAATATGTTGAATGAAAATAATTATTTTGTGGAGGATAAAATAAGATCAAAATATGAGAAACGGCCAAAATCTATCCATTTTGACAGTAAAAATTGGGTGATTTTTAAACAATCCAAAATCGATTTTCCGATAAACTATTAAGCACCGATTTTCTCATCCTATTTCATAAATGGAGCTACCAAAATCGATGGAAAAAACTCCCAAATAGGCCTCTAAAGCTATCTTCGAAAGCATTTTATGTAATTTATGTATACCCTTCAATGAATACCCCATTGTAACTTTTTTCACTTTCATTTCTTGCTCCTTTAGCATGCCTTATTTTTATAATTTCTTCCGATTTCTTAAGCAGAAAGGTTTAATTGAGGTGTAATTACGAACTTGCATTAATATTCATGACGTCAAACCGAGATCAAGCCGCACAAATTTCAAGTTTTAGAGTGAAATTCTATCTCAAGTTCATTTTTTTTTATAATTTTTTGGTGATTGATGTTGAACTAGGGGGAGGGGCCAAATCAGACAAGGGAAGGGAATTAGAAAATCCGGTAAATTTTGTAGAGATGATGAAGCGATAGAACTGAATAACATTTTACACTATCTAGAAATGTCATGTAACAAAAAATGCAAACACCAAAATAACAAAATGAAATATTCTTGATAATTGTAGTTCTTTCGCTTATCTTGACCTCCTCACAAGGCCTCATAGTAGTGTTTAAATAGATTTCTTGATTCTGGTGTTTTAGCATTAAACCCTCGAGTACGAGCTTTGTATTGAAGAAATTGGGGAGGAAACGAGAAGTCCATTTGAAATGAATGTCGAAGAGATGACATTCTAAGGCCATGTAGGAATTTTGTAGTATGCATAATCATAAATTTCGGGTCAAGAATCTTTACTTGAAATAATGAATTCCAAAATCTTTTGATTAATTGAATCACCTTGCTTTTCAAAACTTCAAAATCTGTATTTTCTTGTTCTCCAATTATCCTAATCCCGATCACAATAGAAGGAGACTATTACCCACAATCTAATAAGTGCCTTATTTTGTGAGTTTTTATACGAAAATAGTGATTTTGGCTTTTCCAATTTTGGTGTATTTTCACATATGAATTTCACCATTTTCTTGCCATCTTTTCTTTCTCTTTTTCTATGCAATAACCATTGTAGGTTGTATGGGAATTAATGGTGGTTATAGGGAGTTGTAGGTCTCCCTCCAACCCTTTTAATGTGTTGTGGGTCAGGTCATCCCACATGGGAGATCCATGACCCATATTTTTCAACATCTCCCACTCGCACATGATGGGCTTAACCAGAACCACAAGTGACAATAAATATCACACGTTAGATCCTTCTCGAGGTCTATCTCACAATGATTTATACGACAAATAGATTGTGCGATCAACAAGTACATATTAGAGCTGACGGAATTATAAACTTATTAGGGAAATATAGTAGCTCTATTAGGGGAACATTACATCTCGTTATACCTCAAATTCATTTTTCAACATTAATTCAAGTATTTTCGATCCCTCGAATATTTATGAAACATAATTGAACCCCACATCGTATCATTGTATTCACAATTGTGTTTTATACCTTAAATGGTTAAACACAATTGTCCAATCGGTAAATACAAATATAAATGTTGATCAAAATAATTTTTCTTTCGTACTTGAATCCTTCAACTTTAAATCAACTGCTTTTCTAGACATGTTCCATCAAACTGAATCAATCATAGTCATTGGTAACATGTTAAAGTGGCAACACTAAAATAAAATCTTAAGAAATAGTCAAAAGTCATCAAGTTATATATGAAGTAATATAAATCTCAAGGTCTCACACAATGAGGAAACAGTGATCCATTTACTCGTTTACCCAAATTAGTTTAAAAGCACACGTGGTATGAAACACGAGCTATGATATTTTCTCCCTTTCTTAGAGCGTATGTCATATTCTTTATAAATAAATAATATTGTACATATCCTAGTTCAGGTATTTCCCGATACCTAACTTGAGTTCTCCTTATATTCATTCCTCTAAGCAATTTCAAATCGAGAACTCGATCTGACTACTAAACAGGTTTAATAGATTAACAAAATTCATTTCCATTACTTGTAATCTCATCTTGATATATTATCAAGGTGATCAGATCATGTACATAACACGATCACTTTATCTCATCTCAACACACCCTAAAGTGTCTATGGCAATTATTCGTACGAGTGAACTAATCTCAACTTGTTCAACATACTTTATATGTGCATGTAAATTATTATCTCGTAATCCCAACAATAAATTACACATGAACTTAAAATTGTTCATCTATGGGCACACAACTCAATAAAGAGTTTTTTTGATACGCTAAACATCATATTTTACTCAATTCTAGATATTTGATATTACCAACAAGTATATCTCAGACATCTTCGGAGTATGATGATTACATATCATCATTTTCATAGATATATTACAAAGAAACTTTTTTTTGCTAATGTGTCTCGCAGAAATATCATCGAGTGTTTGGTTCCATTGTGATACTTGAGATCCTCAAACACATGAGATAATTATATATTATCATGGATATCATATTCTCAACTAGTGTCATTAGATGCCGAATACATCTATACCAAACAAATTCTGCAGCTTCCAAGATATATACTACAAATTATGCTTCTTGCCACTCTATATAGAAAGATTGTACAAGTCTAATAACTACTTATGTTCAACTATCTCTCATTCTTAGTCGACATTTACATGTCTAATTCAATCACAAATTATTCTTTTGACAACAAATAGAATAACTGATAGCAGCATCCTTTAGATATCAGAATACAACTTCTAAGGATAACATTGATACCTATTGATTGGATCCATGACATGAAAAATGTTAGGACAAATATACATTATAGTATACTTCTAACTCCTAATCGTAATAGATATGCTTCTCTGGATATTTCTTTGTGTACTTATGGAGTCCTTGGACATATATGAAGATTCGTATGGTTACCTTCCAATATAGGAGTACCAACAAGGTAGCAATTACAGTTATAAATATTCTAGAATCTTTATAGTATAAAACTCTTGTGACAGAGTAAGAAGATTAGAATAATCTTTTTAATATAAAATATACAATTTGCTAAACTCATATACTTCGTTTCAAAGATTAAGAACAACCATTTTAAAATGGTCTCAATACACTCCTTCTCGTGTTTAGCCAATATAATATCATCAAAATTGATAATTGTATTTTGTACACTTATTTAGGCTATTAAATTAGAGTATTTGTTAGTGATTAGGATGAGTTATAGTTTAATATTGTGTTAATTATGTTTGTTAGGTTGAATTTAGTATAAATTGGTGTATTTGAAAAAAAGAAACAAAAAATGTGTGAAAACGATAGAAATCCAAAGTTTGAAACCAAAGTATAAAACATTCAATAGTTGATTCAGAGCACAAAATGATGACTGAAGATCATATAGGATTAATTGGATCCAATTGGAAGTGAAATTAGTGAAATATAGTGGAAGTATTTTCACAAATCAATGTGCAGTCGAAGAAGTTATGTTATGGATTTTTAGTATCAATTTGAGTCACATTTTTCAGATAGCAAAAGCTCGAATTTGAAAATTGTATTTCTACAAGAATTGTTTCCCTTTAAATTTCCTTTCCAATACATTTTAAATCAGCTCAATCGGATACGCGGCACCCTATTTTCCCCAACTCGAGAGTCATTTGGTTCTACGGCGCGCATGCGGTATTTATATCGATGTGCGTGCACAGGCTATTTTTGCAGACGAATCTTTAGTTTCTTTTCTCGACTCAAACTCTTTTGGAAACCAA
>CAIGRQ010185394.1:0-15346 GCA_903798375.1 Fraxinus sp. D2006-0159
ATATTAGAATAAAAAGATAAAATTTCTTACAATTAGACATCTTATTATAAATATCTAATCTTAATCCTATTTATGATAGGATTTTTAGCTACACCGAGCAGGGGCTAAATAATAATTGCTTGGCCTTTTTCCATGTTAAGCTACCTTGAAAACACTGAGTGAAGTGTCTTGAAATTTTGATTTCAAGACTTGGCAATGTTATCTCCATCATAGGTTTTCTTGTCTTCGATGGTTCCCAACGACACCTAACCTTGAAATTTCTTTTCTTCATAATGATGTTTGGTTTATGCATTCACTATTTCAGTGGGAATGGCGTTCTATTCTTTTATTTGTCCATTTTTCTTATGTTCATGGATTTTATTATTATTATTATTATTTTTTTCCCAAATTTTTGATCTAGTTTATCTGGAGACTCATTTGCCATTTTCTGTTCTGCAGATCATTACATTTCTCATCCCACTTTTAGATGACAATTTTCCTCTGATTCGAAGCATCTCTTGTTGGACACTATCCCGGTTCAGCAAATACATTGTTCAGGTAAGATATCACAACTGCTTATTGCTTTTCAAATGAAACTTGAGGGTAACCTGTAAATTTTTCTTACAAAATGTATTAATAACGAGTTGTGTCCAGTAACTGCCACTGTTTTTCCAGAAACTGTTTACCGCATCATGATATTTGAAAGTGTTATATTTGACTAACAAATTTAGCTTTACTAAAAATAAGGCCAGACTCAGTAAATAGACATTATCCAGAATAAAGCCAAATATGTCTGTGGAAGCATTGATATGTGAAAGAGCAAAATGGGAGAGGATTTCACATGAATTTTGCTGACTCTCACATATGTGAGTTTTGTTGAATTAGATTCATTGCTGAATGAGTTGTTGGTAACAACTAACACATCATAAGACTCTTAGTTGATACAGATCCAGTTCTCATTTCAATTTATTGTTTCTTCTAAAAGGTCATTATAGAATTATATTAATTTATTTTTAATAAAATAAGCCGTAACCAGCACTTTCCCACTAAGTGGGATTGAATCTAGTTTCCTCAAGAATACACCATATTGGTGCTACTCCTTGGAGGATATCACTTCGAGAACGGTTTCAGGGCTTTGCAGATTATCAAGCACGGATCAGGTTCAATATGATTGAAAAGTGCAGTGTTTACTTTGGGCTGTCTACCTGTCAATATTAAATGTCACATGCTATTGTAAATCCAACTAGATAAGAAATGGTCAAAATGATGTGGTATTTTGTAATGGTCAAAAGTGTAAATTGTGAATCTGTTATTTTGCCACGGCGATTGGATATCACAATAAACTGTCAGATGATTATGCCTCTTACGGTGGTCTGGGAGACTACCAGTTGCAAAAGAGGCTTTAGTGCTTTAATGAAGTAAGATGACTCGTTTGTGGTTTCTTGATTTATTATTATTATTTTTTCTGTTTTATAGCTGCAAAGGCTCCTTGAATCGCCAATAGAGCCATGTGTGTGATTGTTTCTAAAGATTGCAGCACTTCTATCTGTTTGTTCTAGGGTATTGCTCATCAACAAGGCCGTGAGCAATTCGACAAAGCTCTTTTGGGCCTTCTAAGAAGAATATTGGATGACAACAAGCGGGTGCAAGAGGCTGCGTGTTCAGCTTTTGCAACGCTTGAAGAGGTATCTTAAGATGGCTATGTGTAATTGGATCCTCATCTTCATTTATGTTGGTACCAACATACTTCCATATATGCAGGAGGCTGCAGAAGAGTTAGCACCACGATTGGATATCATTTTGCAACACTTAATGTCTGCCTTTGGAAAATATCAGGTTGGGAACATGTTCCTTTTGTTGTCTGTTCTAGCTTTATATAATTGGTTATTAGGTTATACCTTTTAATGCATATTAAAAATTTCCATCACAGTTCCCGGTGTCTATTTTTCCCTTTGTGTTTCTTTTTTCTTTCTTACAATATAGTGTCATTCTTACAGAGACGGAACATCAGGATTGTATATGATGCTATTGGAACATTAGCGGATGCTGTTGGCGGGGAACTGAATCAGGTAGAATTGATCAACTGTGCTTGCATGTAATATATCTATTTTCGGCAGGCAAATTGTTGTATAAAGAGCTTTTTCCACCTTCGGCCTTTGTTCTAGAAGGCCTGTTTAGGCGCTGATTGGGCACGCCTAGGCACGGGACATGGAGAAAAATGGCCTGCCTAGTCCCTAGGCGGAAAAGGCACTAAGCTCTATGTTAACCTCCTAAGGTGTGCCTAAGCGGTGACAATTGGTATTTTCTCCTTTCCCAACAAAATGTTCAACCGTTGGCGAAACTTTAAAAGAAAATGAGTCCCACAAAAAACCCACCCTAACCTAAACCCAGCCCGCTAACATAGCTTTCTTTGCCCATGAATAAAACATTCTTATTTTCTTTAAAAGAAAATAAGTCCCACAAAAAACCCACCCTAACCTAAACCCAGCCCACTAACATAGCTTTCTTTGCCCATGAATAAAACATTCTTGATTTGGGGTATTTATGATTTTGAGAATTATGCTCGTGTTGGAAATTTGAAAAATATGCATGAAGTTCTTATAATTTTCGACATATGCGTTAATTTATCTATTTATTTGTCTAAAATAATTGAAAAAATATTAAAAATAAGAAACACCTTATTACGCCAAGACCTCACCTAGGCATGCTTAGGCTTGAGGTTTGACATCCACTCCTTGCGCCTTTTTGAACCTCGGCATTGTATCAACTAATCGTAATGCTGATTTTATTTTGTTGATACTGCAGCCCAAACATCTTGAAATCTTGATGCCTCCACTGATTGCAAAGTGGCAACAACTTTCGAACTCGGACAAAGATCTTTTCCCACTTCTAGAATGCTTTACATCTATAGCACAGGTACTTAATTGTCTTGTGTGTCATGTTCAGTTCATTTAAGTTATCTGGTCTTCTACCTGAAGGTAATAGTATGTGTATCTCTTGGTAGTTTTGGTGACCTTGTGGCTTAATTACTGCTTTAAATAGTTTCCAATTCATCATTTTTCTTTTCTTAGTTTGGATACTTTGATCAATTTGACACTATGATTAATCAGAATACGGAAAAATAGTGTCAAGTATTTACATGGTAAAGCCCGATAAAGTTTTACAAATCAATCGTTGATTGAAAGATTAAGGTAAGTCCCACAATTTGTGTTAGTGGAGTCCATGGAGAAGGGGTGGGGTGGAGGTCATGAAGTATACTGAAACTTTTGGTTGACTTCTATGATCTAGTCTTATCTGTGCACTTAATAACTTCACCTTTGTTAGAGGACACACTTTTCATGTTTCTAGTTCTCCAATTATATAGCGGAAAATGCATAATTGTTTTTTTTTTTCAGGCACTGGGTCCCGGATTTACACAGTTTGCCCAGCCAGTGTTTCAGAGGTGTACAAGCATTATCCAGACTCAACAATTGGCAAAGGTTTTAATTTGACATGACATCTGTTCACCAAGTGGCATTAGTTCTATTCATTTGCAGAATTGGAACTTTTACGAAACTGTTCAACATCAACATTTTATTTTTGTTGACGTTCACCACGTTACAGTATTGGCACTAGTAGTTCTGAATCTTACTGAACCTGTTCCTCAGTTTCTTTAATATGCAGACAAGCATGTGCACACATGCACACACAAAAACAGTCAGTAGGTCCTTGTTGAGCACGATCAAGTGTTCTTCCTTAGATATCCACAGAAACAGTTTTCGTGTGGCCATGATGAATATATAATTTGAAAATTTGAAAATTTGAACAAGATCCAACTATATTTTCTTTACCTTATACCATTTTTCTTGTCTTACTTGCCACTGTTTTACGTACTGTTACCTTCAGGCTTTAGCTTTGTGATTATTTTTTCCCCTTCGTTTGATGTTCTATTTTCTCTGTCCAGTAATTATCTAGTGTTCTTCAAGCAGATCAAATTCTGCTGTGTCAGTTGCATACCATATATGGCAGCTAGAGCAATTCTCCAGAATTTTATTTATTTACCTTTTTTAAAAACTTGGCTAACTGATCGAGAGTTTGCTTTTAGGTTGATCCTGTTTCAGCTGGTGCACAGTATGATAGAGAGTTCATTGTTTGTTCCTTGGATCTTCTCTCTGGACTTGCTGAAGGTCTTAGTGCTGGGATAGAGAGTTTGGTACTTACTTTTACTTCAATATCTTATTTAGACATACCGAACCATATATTATTAATATGTCTACAGGAGCGTTCTTCAACTGATGTAAATTATTAAAAACAAAATTCTTAAGTGAAGCTCTTTCTCTGAAGTAAATTATTGAAACACAAGAAAATGAAAGGGGATGACCTTTTATTGGATAGTGGGTGCTCCCAGAAGCCATTGAATATTTGAAGTCCTTGTTCATTATGTGTTCTTACCAAGGAAATGTAAATTGGCATCTTGGTCATGGTGAACGCCAGTTGCTGTTTACATAGTTCTTCATTAAAGTCCTCGTGATTTTGACAATGCTGTAATGTATGCCACTTTGTTTGGTCTTGAGATTTTCTTTTGGATCAACGTGTAAAATAACCTGAAAAGCATTCAGCTGTTAATATTTCTATGAGATTTCTTCCTTATTGTCCTTTGCTGCAGGTTTCACAAAGTAATTTAAGGGACTTGCTTCTGCAATGTTGCAATGATGACAGTCCTGATGTCCGACAAAGTGCTTTTGCATTGCTTGGCGACCTTGCTAGAGTAAGTTGAGAACTATGTTGCTCCACTTCATTTATAATCTTACATGACAGGACGCTGGACATGTCATGACTAACGTGTCCGAAGCTTCAGAAACTGACATGACTCTCAAGCACCTGATTCAAGTCCAATCACTAATCCATAACTAAATTTTTACGATATAACCATATTGATCCATAACTATAATATTAACAAAGTTGAGCTTGAATTCAATGTTAAATTTTATAGAGAGCATTGCTGGGATATAATAATATCATCTTACTAATAATAGCAATAATCACCATGTTTGATCCGTATAATTCTCCTTACTGGTATCAGTTACCATTATTTTTCCTTATCCTTTCCTAGCAAGACCATGAAGAAATGCAAACAACGATATTCATCATGAAGAAACGGTGAGGTTACATGTCTCTAGTTTTTACGGTCTGGTTGTGTTTATAATAGCCAAAATGGCCTTTCAGCTTAACTAACCCAAAATATCAGTAATAAAATGTCTAGAAAAAGTAAGACAAACAGGTTGGCACCTCAGCCTCAGTGAGTCGAGATGTAGGCTACGACAAATGACACTGACGGCATAAGCCCTGAGGCTTTCAAAGAAAACATGCATGAGGCTCATTCCTGATTTTGCTATTTTCTAAGTGGAGCCTTGTAGTTCCTCCCCACTCTCAATCAAGTGTATTTTGTTTGTTGAATCTTAATGCAGTCAGACTCATTCACAGTTCTTCTTTGTAATGATTTTATTAGGTCTGTCCTGTTCATCTGCATTCTCGATTACCTGAATTTCTTGATGTTGCTGCCAAGCAATTGGTAAGTAAATCATCTCTCCTGAATTCTGATGGCAATCATTTCAGTAGCCTCAAAACTCATTGTCTAATCAATATATGCTCTATTAGAACTCCCCAAAGCTGAAGGAAACTTTGTCTGTTGCCAACAATGCATGCTGGGCTATTGGAGAACTAGCAATAAAGGTACGGTTCTTTGTTATGCATCTTGATGTATTAATCAAATAGGGGAAATGGCTCACTATTTTAGCATGATTATCAATTCAATAGACAAACAGTCCTTTCTGTATACATTGACGCGCTTTGTTTTTGGCCCCTTAATTCTTCATGCTTTAACCCTTTACCTGGAACACAGCCGTTGAGATGATTGGATTGTGATATGTGCAAATGAACACCCCTTTATGTTCTATTTACAGGAGTAGTGTAAAGATTGTAATCCAAATTCTTATCATGTTCTATCTAGTTGCATCTATTTGAATCATTTCTCTTGGTTTCTGATCATAATGTGTGTTTGAACACTGCCTTTATTGTCTGGACTCTGGCAAGCTATCCCTCTGTTTCAGATAGTATCTTATTATGATTTTATGTATTGCACGGAATTCATTTTATTAGCTTGACAATCTGCTATTTGATATTTCAAATTTCAGGTTCACAAGGAGATGTCGTCAATAGTGTTGACCGTAATCTCATACCTAGTCCCAATTCTTCAACGTCCTGAGGTGATCATTCAGCCTTGGTGTTTGCTCGAATTTTATGGTTTTTTTCCTCTCTTGATAAGATACTGTGGCATATATGTAACTATTTGCCTATTCCTGTGGCAAATCTTAATTACTTCAATTTTCCATGATGCTATAATTAATAAATTCTGTTTGACAATTAAAAAATTTGGCCTCTCTCTCTGGGAAAGTAGTAAGTTAAGTCTCTAGTCTTATTATTATTAATTTTTTTTGAAAACAAAATTTCCGTGGCAAAGTCGAAGATATTAATCAAGTATGTGACTTCTGCTTTTGTCTGCTGGAGGCACTTGTCACTGTTTGTCATTTAATCCACCACCCAACACTGATTATTTTGTGGTGGGATGAGGCTGAAAGGGGATGGAGGGAGAGACTATTCACCAGTGGACAGTGGTGGGAAATCTGAATGTGCATGGAACTGATTCGGATACTTATGGTTTTTTAAGAAAAGATTAATGCTATTTGTACATCATTGTGTACACATATATGACATGGAAGAGAGTGAAAGTGAAAAAAAGAGAAGGAAACAAAAGAAATTCAGTTATTAATGATGTACAAATAGCATTACTCGTTAAGAAATGGGGAAGAGAAAGTCTAAGAGAAATCCATATGAACCAATACATAGCCACCTTCTTTTAAGTATCTCTAGTGTAAAAATCCCAATATGCAAGATGGAGACCAGCAGTTCAGTGACAGCAACATAGCATGAAACATTCAATTAACAAATCCATCCAACTACAGAGAACAAACACGAAAACTGCAACACTCCTATAGTGAAAGTAATAAAATCAAAAACAGCTTGACGTCTCATTTATTGTCTTTCTTTATCTCCAATAAGGAAACAAATACTAAATCATAATTAACGTGGGACTAATCGATAATCACCAAAAGCCAATACCATACCATAGACAATGGACAGCACAAACATAAACTATTTGACATAAGTTAAAATAAATTCTTTAAAAAATGAAGCTCAAACAACACCATATTATGAGTTTGACCTCGGTTCGATGCCAACTTGATCCTTTGACCGTTTCATCCCACCACAAAATAATCAGTGTTGGGTGGTAGATGGTTCTGGTATGTAAGTTGGTTGTTGGTTGTTACTTATTAGGCTTGCTCTTTAAGCACACAGGAAATTGTTCAAGAAAGTTCTTAACTATGAATGGAAGAACTTGTTAATTATCAAATTAAACTAATTTTAGGAGTGTTTCAACAACAGTTATATCAATTTCTGAGTAGGAAACATTAGAAGATAAATGTTACTGAATAATAGTTTTTGCTTAGTTCCTAGGACTTGCATTTTGTGTTGTAGAGTTGCATCTGTTTATGAAAGAACCATTCGCATCTTTTTGCGCCTTTTGGACACGTTGACTTGGGAACGAAAGAATCAAGAGTAACACTGTCGGCGTGTGCATCTGTGTCATCTAAAATATTGGTAAAAGAGTAGTCTATGTTCCCACTTATTCTTATTGTGTTGACTTACATTGCATAGGGGCTCAACAAATCACTCATAGAAAATTGTGCCATTACACTTGGAAGAATTGCGTGGGTGTGTCCAGAGCTTGTTTCACCACACATGGAGCATTTCATGCAGTCATGGTGTCTCGCTTTGTCCATGTAAGTACTTACCCTGTTAACTGATTAGGAAATAGATTTCCAATGTATAGAAAGGTTATGATTTTTCAATCCTATGGTAAGATGTGGAAAAGAGGTAGAAGCATTCAATATCTTCTGACGTGCCTAAATTCACGTTGAGCATAATTTGGAACAAATCTAGAGAACTCGTGTATGCGTATTTTCAGCGGACTGAAACTTCTGTCTCTTATCAATGTTGTCAATAATTTTTTGGCGTTTGTTGTATGCTGCCAAATAGCATTTTTTCAACCCAAAATAGAGCTTTCATATTATGAAAATGGTGTATATATTTTGAATGATTAACTACAGCACCTCTGTATCAGCTATGCAACACGTCATATATTATTGTTTCTCAGGTTTTAGATCGTGAGAGCTATATACTTGATGTTAAAATTAGCATTTTCCAAAGTAACCAAAATGTCGATTTAGTAACCTATCTTCTTATCATCAACTTGTGACAGGATACGGGACGATGTCGAGAAGGAAGATGCTTTCAGAGGTTTATGTGCAATGGTATGCACTTATTTTCATGTATGACTGGATTTCGACCATAATATTGGCATTCATTTCATGTTATAAATGTCTTGCAGGTTAGAGCAAACCCATCTGGAGCTTTGAGTTCACTTGTTTTCATGTGCAAAGCTATTGCTAGTTGGCATGTAAGTGACCTGCTGTCACTTTTTTCATTAAAACCTTCTTAAGAAAGACGAATTAAGAATACTTATCTTATGCTTTTTAATAGGAAATAAGGAGTGAGGATCTACACAATGAAGTATGCCAGGTTTTACATGGCTATAAACAAGTAAGCATCTTTTTCCTGATATATTCTGTTTTCTATGACTTGGAACATTTATGAGAAAATAATTAGCTTTAAAATAAATATTTTTTATTGGTTAAAGTTGAAGATAAGTTACTTATTTTGATGGTAAGATAAGAGTTACATCGAAATAAAGGTAATTTGTATAGCTTAAAAATTAAGAAGCAAGTAGGTCTTCCAAACATGTTTGGAGACAAACAATTACTTCTTTTAAGGCCTAAGGCCTAGTCATAGTATCTCTAGCTCGTGCCTGGTTGCGATAATGATAGCTATGAACCAAATTACTTTGCAAAAGATAGTCTACTTGAGCACTGTATTTGAACATCTTCGCCTGTTATGCCCCGTAAAGGAAAATGAAAAAAAATGCACTCAACCATACCTACGCCAAAATTGCAAGAAAGTACAGAGAGAGTGAAAAATAAGGAACCAATATTTGAAGCTAGTTGTTCTTTGTGGGGGAGCATATATTTGATGATCAAGTGTTCCAAAGATGCTATCCACACAATCAAACTCCACTCATAGGGGGAGTGGGGGAGTTCAAATCACCTACATGCCCCCTAGGTTGCTGTTCACTATTTGAGGAGATACATGATTAATATATTTTTAAATCAATGACATTCTTGCCAGATGCTAAAGAATGGAGCATGGGAACAATGTATGTCTACCTTGGAGCCACCCGTGAAGGACAAGCTATTGAAGTATCTAGTATAATATTCCTCCAGTAGTACCTGTTTCTGCTGATCAAGTGCATCTCCAATGAATAGCCTCTTCAAAATTTCCATCATCAGCACGTGTATTGTTGTCATTTTGAGTTAGTTGTGAGGAGCCCATGTTTCACATAGGATGCTTTTTCGATAGTGTTTACCAACATATATACTCTCATTACAGCTTGAAGCTTTTTATACCTCCCGTCCTTTCAATGGATTGATTTCATGAAATAGCATTTTATCGGGAACAAAGGAGAAGGCACAGCCCGAGAATTCAATTTGCTGTATAGGGGCGTGCTATATAAAATTTCAGATTCTTTTCTCCACAGGCTGAGCGTGGAAGAGAAGGATATTCTTCTTATTCGATGAGTTTGTTTCATGTTTTTGCCTTGTACCAGTGGTTTAAAAGTAACCCTTTTAAGGTTCCATGGGTAGGTTACGGTCCAAAAGATCCTCGAAGTTTTGATAGAAAAGGTGTCGATGTTTCCTGATTAGTCTCTTCTATTTTATCCCTGAACCCTCGGAAGTGTAATCTTTTATTTGAAGGCAGGGCAAAATAGATGGTGTTGCTTAGTGTTCAATTCTATAGAACAATAAATATGCTGTTAGCCTTTGTGAGTTTTGATTCTAAACGAATGTTATTGTTATGGAATTGAGGACTTAAAATTGAAGTCGAGTGGTTTTTATGGTATTTATTATTATCACTGCCTACTTTGTTTAGGTTTTTTGGTGAATATTTTCCTTTTCTATTTACATTCATTTGAGCAAGCGATGCCATTTTTTTAATGCATTTGGCATATTTTCATTGGTCGAGTTGCCTAATTTATAAGTTCAAGTAAAAAGAGGCCAGTTGATGTGTAGTATTTCTACATGAATAGGGTAGAATGGTTTTTTATCAGAGGTTTTTGTTTTTATTTTTTTGGGTCAAATTGCCATGATTGAGTTTTAATATATTTTGAAGAATGTTTTGCCTTTTCCATTAGTTAACATGTAAAATTTAATTTAAATCCATAAAATTCTTAGTACTTAAAGCCTGTCTGATCTTCATTTTTTTCAAAATATATTATTCTCCTTCTTTTTAACCATGTATTCTTCAATAAAATAATGCTACACACAGTCGAAGAACTTTTCTTTCATTTTTAATTATACATTTTTTTTTTTATCAATCTATCATTCTAAAATATATTATATACAAAAAATGGGGCTCAAACAGACTTGTGCAGCAAAGTGTGTTGGTCTAGAGAGATTTGTGAAGGTTTATGATGTTTTACATTTTGAAGAATGTTCGAAACAAGTCTAAAGCGAAAGGGTTTCAATAAATAGTTAAATGGACAGATGACATTTTTGGTAATGCTTTTTAAGGAGGATTGTATAGTATTGTGTTGTATTAAAGGGATAAACCAAATTTAAAATTTCATTTATCATTCTCAAGTTTATTTGAATTAAATCAATTTTTGTCATTTCTCTTTCTTGTTTTCCATTTTTCGATATGAACAATTTTGTTTTCCGTTGGATGGTTATGAACAATTTAATATTATCATAAAAAGAAAATTAGTTGGCACGTGAGAGAACTACATAGTGGAATAGGGGGTTGTTCAACGGTTACGTATAGGTTGATTGGACGTTGATAGAGAAGGCCATTGTTTTTTATTTATCTAAATTAATAGGATTAAATCATGTGTACAGAAATTTTTTGTGTCAGAAGTTTTATACCGACTCACATGTGTGGAATCCATCGAAATAAATAATGAAAAAATCCATCCACCCTGCACTGTGTGTATCTGATTTTTTTCTGTAAAATCATGTATATGTACAAGAAGCATGGTTCAAATTAATATTCCTAGGAGGACCATGACCTAATTGCAAACATTTCTACACTCAAAAGCTTATAAAAATAAGTAAGATCTAATATAAAAGATATTTTCAGTCTTGAAAGATGAAAATAAGTTATTTATTTTGACAGTAAAATAAGTTATTTTTAAAATAAGTCAAAAAAACTTACTTGAAAGAAAGAAATAAAGTAATTACAGAGGTGGAGGGTGTTGGGGGGACGAATGAGGTCCTTCTCCACACTGCAATTTGGGACATTTTTTATGACCATTTTTTTTTAATAATTTTTGTGTTGGAAGTTTTTTTGGTAATCAAATTAGGCACTTGCAGGATTCGAGTTTTAGCTCTGGCAATGAATACATATACAAGCATGTTTGAAAAAAAATAAAATTACTTAGAACATATTCATATATTTTTTTAATTAAGTCAAATTTAAATATTAATTTTAATCACGAATTTATAAATACTATCCCTTTGTTATTCAGACATTTCGTGAGATTTTTTGCTATTTTTTATCCTAAAAGTTGCTAATAATTTTAGATGAATAGAGGCTTAAATGTAATGTTTACAATTTTTAAGTTAGCGAAACGCGATCTTTCGCTCCGATTTTAGGTAGATAACTAGATATATTATCAACATAAAGAGGGAATAAATTATAATCATGAAAATATTATTGGTGGGTAAGTTGAAAGAGAAAAACTCCAATTAATTTCTCCACAACCACATCGATCATGAGGGATTCCTTGTGACTATGAATGGTGTGTTAGGACGACAACTTCTCTTCAATTGAGTTTAAAGAATTTATTGCAATATTATAATCAGTGCGAATTAATTAGTTACAAATCTGAGATAGATTTAGGTTTAAATTCAAGGGTTTCAAAATATTGGAAAAAGGAAAAGAAGACGAAAGAATCAAGTCATGTTGGCTATCGATTATTCATCTTTGTTCAACGGTTCTCAAGTCGTTAGTCTAGGTTTTTCTTTTTCTATTATGTTACTAGAATTATATTTTATGGAGTGATAAAATTTATATTTGGATTGAATTGGAGACTAAGTCTCTGTTTGGTACGCATTAAAAATTTCATTCTCATTCTTTTACTTATTTTCAACTACATATTCTTCAAGAAAATAATATTTTTCATCCCATCAATAACTTTTCCTTCTTTTTCAACCACACATTCTCTATTAATTTATTATTTCAGAATATATTCTTCTTAAATAACGTGGCTCAATCCTTTTCAAATGAGGGCTTCTTTGAACACGCCCTTTTTTTATTTCCTTTCTCTCTTTCAAAAAATGCATTTTGCAAATGTTATGATAATGAATATGAGGTTAAGAAATAAGAAAAAATGAATTCATCTATCAGATTGATGAATCATTAGAAGACAATTATCATTCATCGAGGGGCAGTCTTGACTCAAAGAGAAGTGCAATGTGTCTGGAAACTTGGGATTAGACCCAATTCGAGTTGTAGTTCCCCTATCGCTATATGACCGTAGATATTGTTTCGTGTATTAAAAAATTCTTAAATTTTAAAAATATTTGTGGTATGCTCTATTAAATACTATACTATGATTAAAAAAATGGGGATACACTTTGAACTTGGCTTTATAACAAAACTAGTGGGGTAACTTTACATTAAGTGGGGGTACCAAGGCCAAAGAAGTTTGCTGGGTGTACAGGTAGGGGTTCTACCGACCACTCACAGACGGGGTGGGTGGATATTTTTTTTACTTTTTTATTGAGGTGAGTCCCGCGTGGGACCCACCTCATGTGAGACATCTGTTGGGGTTCAACATATGTGCAAATGGAAAAACTCATGATGAAATAGTGGTGTAGATACTATAGAGTTGATGGCTAGACTATAGAATCTATACAGACAATGATAGAAAACAGCTAGCGGTTAGCTTACTTCTAATGCGCGTGTGCTCCATATTTCTCATTTTCACACATCATATATATACACAAGAACCAGACCCATCCCATTCCACCCTACCCCACCTCAAGTAACCTACGAATCCCCCACGGCTTCACTTTTTGTAGACATATAACTTCTTATATATCAATATATGTTTCTGTCCTTCACCTATCCACCCTTGTATCGATAGATACATACACTAAAACATACAATTGATATCTATATCAATATATATACTTACACCTATTTGTACACATATATGGCTGACCCTCCACATGATCCCAACATTAGTCAAAAAGACCAGCCTCCACAACCTGTCCAAACAAGCCCTACCCCTGCTCCTCCTCCACCTCCACCAATACAACCACCGCCACCACATACTATATTGCACCAAGCAGATGAAAAACTAGAATCTCCAAGAAAGGTTCAAAAAACCTCCACCTCTGGTGGCTCAGCAAGCAGCCGGCCCACCGGTGGAAAACACCCTCTATACCGCGGAATAAGGAGCCGGAGTGGTAAATGGGTGTCGGAGATTCGTGAGCCAAAAAAGACTACACGCATATGGCTAGGGACTTACCCTTCACCGGAGATGGCCGCAGCAGCCTATGATGTGGCGGCTCTAGCCCTAAAGGGGAGTGATCATGCTGTATTAAACTTCCCCGATCGAGTTAGTACATATCCAGTTCCGGGTTCTCCTTCACCTGCTGATATTCGACGAGCAGCCGCAGCTGCAGCGGCCTTGATGAAGCCGGTAAGCAGCGTGGACGTGGTGGTTGAACCGCCGGGAGATGGTGGCTCAGCCAATGCACAAGTGGAGCATGAATTTATAGATGAAGAGGCACTTTTTGATATGCCTAATTTGCTGGTGGACATGGCGGAGGGAATGCTTGTTAGCCCACCAAGAATGACTTCGCCGCCGTCAGATGACTCGCCAGAAAATTCTGATGCTGAAAGCCTGTGGAGTTACTAAAAAAAATCTCATTGAGAAAAATTTCAAAAAACATATTAATTGTTGCTCAATTTGAATTTGGGATTCTTAGCACAAAAGNCTTGTTAGCCCACCAAGAATGACTTCGCCGCCGTCAGATGACTCGCCAGAAAATTCTGATGCTGAAAGCCTGTGGAGTTACTAAAAAAAATCTCATTGAGAAAAATTTCAAAAAACATATTAATTGTTGCTCAATTTGAATTTGGGATTCTTAGCACAAAAGGATGAATGTTATTCAATTATATCTTTGTGAGAAAGAAAATCGTTATTTTGTCAATCAAATGTTCTGCTTTTGGGAAGGCAGAACAGTGAAAACCTAAAACCTAATGGGATTTTTTAGGGTTCCAAAGACAGTATTTTGTAATAGTTGGATTTTCAAATCTCTCTCTATATATCTATCTGAATTCTTTTATATATGAATATATAAAATGAACTATGCTGTTTTCAACCCAACGGACAAAACGAAGTATAGTTTCTTTAATTTTTGCGTGCTCCCGTTTGAGATGAGGCAATTTTTTTTTTTTTTTTCACCTTTAAGTAGACATGACTCGTAAGATTGTTTTATGTTATAGTTTACTTATTAATAAAACATTTCTAGTGGTTTAATAAATAAAAAAATACAAGGGGGACGAGCATGACCACTTCGTAACTTGCCATCCTCTTGCCTAGCTCGGAAGATGTACCTATAGCGAAAGAGGGCTTCTTAGTTCCTTAATCGGCTTCATCTATATTCCATTCTATCGTGTCTAAAAATTAGGGATGACAAAAAAATCTGATAAATCCGATACCCACGGGGCCCCGCCTCAAACGGGGCGGGGATTACCCGCTTAATCATGTATTCGAGGCGGACGTGGGGCGAAAAATTTTGCCTCGAGGGCGGGGACGGGTAACGGGCGCCCCGTCCGTTTAATTTTTTTATTTAATACTTTAAATGAAAAATTTTATTAGTTTTAATAAGAAACGGGGAACTAAAATTATTTGTCTCAATCTAATGAATGGAGGAAAAAAAAAAGGGACAAGGGCCCTGCCCCGCCTTAAACGGGTAACGGGGAGGGGAATTTCTTGGCAGGTCTGGCCGTCCCGCCCCGTTGTCATTCCTACTAAAAACTTCATTATTGTCTTCAATGTTGTCATCGATGATCAAATCTCGCACTAATATGTTCTTTGACCTTGACTAATGACCTATTCAAAGATTTTCTTTTTCTTTTT
>CAIGRQ010185406.1:0-11547 GCA_903798375.1 Fraxinus sp. D2006-0159
TTACTAATTTCCAGCTCCAATTGAAATTTTCGAGCACTGTGGACTTGGTGATAAATACGGTGTAGATAGTCCCACATAGCTCGAGCCGTAGTAAAACACCGAAGATTGGGGACAAGATGAGGCTCAATCGTGCCCAAAAGCCAAGAAATCACCTTAGCATCCTTAACCTCCCATTTGGCAAATTCCTTTTCATCAGTGGGAATTTTGACGGAGCTATCAATATGATTTGTCAATTCGTTTCCTTTCAAGAACATTTTAAATTGGAATGCCCACGTAGAAAAATTCTTTCCATTAAATCGAACAATAGTATTGTCAAGTGACATGATTAAAGAAAATCACCTTAAAATAACACAAATTCCCAATTCTGTCTTTTCGATTTTTTCAGACAACTTTCAAAACAAAAACAATGGCTTACCACTTAAATGGAGAGCCCAATTGAAAAGCCCAATAACTGGAGCCCAATAAAAACCGCCCAATTGAAAAGCCCAATAACTGGAGTCCAATAAAAATCTTGAGAAATGGCTGCACCAGTAGTGAGGAAGAGACGAACTACCCAGTCGCGCGGCTACCGATCAAAACCCAGTCGAGGCTGCCGATCAAAGCAGAAGCTTCCGACCACCACGTAGCTCCCCACAACAGAAAACGGTCGACGTCCAGTCACACACCGTCGCCAATAACCACAGAAAGTGCCGATCGGAACAGCACTTCACTTCGCAACTCCAAAGAAAACTGCCGACAGCCACCAAGATGAGGAGTTCACAAATCGGAACCCCACAGACTCGCGCGGACAGAGAGGAAGTTCCTAACACCGCAACTCAGAAAATTCTTAAGGATTAAAGCCACAGAGACGAGAATCAGAGTAAGGGCTCTGATACCATGTCAAATTGGTTTCAATACCCTTTCAATAGGGTTTTTTCTCATTATATAGGAAAGGAGAAAAAACTATACAAGGTAAGTATAATTACAGTCGATTTTCATTCTAAAAATAATACAAATCGGATCCCAAATTATCGCCATAACAGGATTCAACCTAAATCTCTCTTAAAGGGAGGTGGGAGCAATAGAAAATCGTGAGAGGTAAGATGGGCTAGGCTCTCTCATAGTGAACAATACATAAGTTAACGGCTTGAGAATAGAGGTTGGGTCGTTACAAAAATGCGTGTTTTTTGTAATAATGACCCGACCTCTGTGCCCAAGTCGTTTAACTCATCTACTGTCCGCTCCGGGATATCCTGAGCCCCTCACGAATTTCTATAGTTCCCCGAATTCGGACTCGTGATATTTTCCTAAGAGGGACTTAAGTTGAATTTGTCAATTGGTACTATAATTCAACATAAGTCTCTCTTAAAGAAAATGTCATAGGGTTCGAATCATGGGGATGCAATAAAAATCTGTGAGGGTAAAGTGGGCTCAGACTCTCCCGAAGCGGACAATACGTAAGTTAATGGCTTGAGCACAAAAGTCGGGTCATTACAAAAGATGCGCAGCTTTTGTAATGACCCAGCTCTATGCCCAAGCCGCTGACTTACTATCTGCTCTGGGAGAGTCTGGACCCATTTTATCGCTCACAAATTTCTATCGCGTCCAAAGAATTTAAACCCATGACTTTTCCCTTAAGAGAGACTTAAGTTAAATCGGACAAGTGCTCAATTGATAACAGGATTCAACTAAAGTCACTCTTAAGGAAAAAGTCGTGTATTCGAATTTTGGGGACGTGATAGACATCTGCAAGGGGGTAAGATAGGCTTAGGTACTCCCAGAGTAGACAGTACGTAAGAGAATGGTCAAGCACGAGGTTTAGGTCAATACAAACAAAAATGCGCGTTTTATGTAACAACCCGACCTATATGCCCAAACCAAGTTAATTTCAGCATAACCATGTATTATGCATGCCACGAAGTAGTCAAGTTATATGAGCCATGTGGTTTGAGTGAACCTGAAAAATTGTAAAAAGGAAATTGAGCAAGAGATCATACCCATAAAAACGAAGACAGTCTCGATGTAAAGAATGGCCACAGCTTGCCACTCTACTAGCAGCTGCATGATTTGAAAAACTTAGCTCTAAAAACTTTCCAAAAGATAATCCCCAAGCAGCATCAGACATGACAACCCTTCGAGTTGCAGGAGGAAAGCCATTACTTCGTGGACACCGCAGGCACCTATGCCACATCCAAATCTTTCCTTCTGTTTTACCAGGTAAATGAATTTCTGACAATTTCTTAACTGAGATCGTAAGGGTGCCTTGTCGATGAGTATAACACTGAACATGAGCTTCAGCGGGCATCTCACACGAACCACACCTATAACTCTGTCATAGAAGTTAGACCTCTTTTTTTAATTCATGTCTATGATGTTCCTAATATAAGAAGAAATTTTGTTTGTGGTTGGGGAGACATGGAGAGAAAGTACCTGATCAAATAAATGATCCCGCAGAAATCGGCCCAATGGCTTGTCAAAATTTCCGTAGTATTTGATCCGGAAGAGATGGGATCTTTCACAGACAGTTCCCTTCCGCATACATCGTGATGATAGCGAAACCAAGATGCTTTGATGATCAGAAGGGGATGGAGGAAACTCGTCTTTTAACAATGCTTGTTCCTCAAGAATGTGTTTTCCATCAGGTTGCAAAGCTGATGGATTTGAACTATTTTGGTTTGTATCCCAATCATTTTGCACGCTTTTGATGTTTGAATTACCCACATTATCAGCTACGTGATAATCTCCTGTGGCATCCAATACACTGACTGCTTCAGAAGTTTCTCCCCCTGAATACTTTCTCAAATCTAGTACGAATTCTTTTCCTAATGCATGAAAAGAAGAGGACTCGGTAAAGGAAATATTCTGAACACCTTGCATATAAGATGAGACAAGTGGTTTGGTGTGCTCGGAGCTCACAGGAGGTGGAAGGTTATTCGTCAGCGGAATTTGAATTTGAATTTCATGAGTAGAAGCACTTGAGAACTTAACTGAATCTGAAATGGGGACACTGTTTGACCTCAGTGGCTCACCAACAGTTTGAGGTCCTAGAGTTTTTTCATTGGCAAGGACTGTAAAACCAGGTATCATTGAGATGGACCTGTCAATGGTTGATGACTTGCCTGGAAGCGCAACTGTTATTTGGGAGTTTAATGGAAGTTCTGGCAGAGAGGCACCCTCATCAGCAAGAAAAGATGTCTCTAAAGCTAAGTGATAAGCTGCAAACACTCCATATTGTACAACATGTTTCACTTTCTTTAACTCATCCCCACTGGCACCTCGAAGTAATATCTGAAACAATCAATATTATGATAGCATATTAGGAAAAGGATGCTTATTTGCTGACTTTACAAGGACTGAGGTATTTAATAAGGTACATGTTTCTATCAATGTATTTGACACTTGACAAGTACCCCAAGAAAACAATTTGTTGGTGAACTTGAAGAAACCTTCCCAATCAAAGTTCACAATAAGAAGCTCAGAAGATTACGAAATTGTCCATATTAGAGCAATACTTGATGTAATTTTAATTCAGGAGGCTGCTTAAGTTAGCTGACTTTTACAGACCATATCAAATCATTAGAATTTTCATTATCTAATATTATTATCATTGATCTTGTTCCTGTTACTGGTTGCAACAGACTTACAGTGCAACCCAGTGGCTTTGGACAACCATCAAAGTACATCAGCGTCTTCACCAGCTTCTTTCCAGTTTGCTCAGCTGTGCCATGCTCTTCTGAAAACCTCTCAACATGGAACACGTCACAATATCCCAATTTCGGTGAGGATAGATTGTCGATAGATGGAACTATTTGACCACCTGTGCAGCGTGCTATACGCTCCAAGAGTGGCCTTTTGATATTTAGAACAAGTGATATGTCTTTTGCAAGAAGGTACTCTTGAGCATATCGTGAAACGGATTTCTCCACCAAAAGAATATCAGGATTATGAACATCTATCTTTGCAACAGCCATCTTAAGATGATCCATTTCCTGAAAAGATGTAAATCCACAAGCATGATACATCAAGAATTACATTTAAAAATTACAGTGCCAGTGACAACAATTAATGATCTCAACCTGCTGCAACAGCGTATCAAAACTTGAAAGGGCATTAGAAACCCGCTGGTACTCAAGAGCCCCTCCAAGGATCAGTAAGCGAGGTTTCTCTATTTTTGATGTCATCCGTCGATGGGCCACATTCTTCTTGCAAACAACTCCTTTGACCACCATACTTTCGAAAGGAAAAAAAAAAAAATCTTCATAAGAACAAATTTATAAATGGACACGCGAAAAAATGGAGAATTTGGATCAGGATATGATGCCCCACACAATATAAATGAAAATTAAAAGTGAAATTTAATTTTTCTACTTGAGTTCATTAAACAGATTAGGATACAAATGAAGTTCAAATATCTCAGGATGAACTTTAGTGAGTTTATCAATAAATATTGAACTTTACTTTAAAAAACCGTGATTCTCCTTTGCAAACTGAATTTATTGGGAATAATAGCGACATATAAATTAAACCCCGATACAATCTACCTACATCGGCAATCTATTTTAAAATAACAGAAAGACTGCATAAACAAGATAAAAATATCATTAGTTCTTCGATTGTCCCCCCATATCAAGAGGCAAACTTTTTTGAATCATTCTGCTTTAGTCACATTTTTGAAGGCAGGATTGAAGGAGATGCAGTACCAAGGAAAGAGAAAGAGCCTTAATTCCTGGTATAGCAGGAAGGGGAAGAGGAGGACGGGGTGAGTCAGTAGATGAAAAAAAAGGTTCACTCCTAAATAAAATAAAAGTACTAAAATGGCAATTAAAAAATTGATATTTCCCCATTCCATTTCCTTCCAATTTCCCTCTTACATAACAACTAAGAGCGTGTTTGACCAAGCCTCACATACTTTTTCCCTCTCCTTGCTTATAGGAAAATAAGCAAGTGTCCAAACATGTATATGCTCTCAAAAGAAGCTACTTTTGTGCTTATCCAATCATGCTCTAAGAATAACTGAGATAAGCTTAGCCCAGGGCAAGAATTTAAAGCGGTCTCCTTCCTTCTCCCCTTTAAGATGTCAATAGATTTAACAATTTATCATAACTTTGCATGGTGAGTACATGCATTTCACTCTAATATAATTATTCTTTCTTAAGATTCATATTTAGAAAAATTTGCGACGATTTTTTTGGCAGAGTTGAATTACAATGATACTTTTAAAATTTCAGATTGTTTACCTAGTATGAGAGGTCTGCTAAATTTGGCTAGCTATTCCAGAGGATACAAATTTGCTATTTCAAATTATCAAACCTTCTAAATTTATGTTAGCAGTACCATACTACTATGTCACAATTTTCCTTGGAATTGGGTTCTAAAACTGTCGCAGCATATTCACTGCACCAAAACAATAAAGAATAAAAAGGTTTTATACTTTTACAGTGTGTATCTGAACCAAAATTTGGCTACAGGGAGAGGTCAACTTAAAGTCCTATAGGATTTAAAAATGATTAGTCTTTATGATTTAATTTTTGAGGAATGAGGAAAAATTTAAATAAAGCTTTCTTGAGTATAACTTTTTCAATCTCCTGGGAACTAAACCAAAAGGGAAAAGAATTACTAGCTCGATTAGTTCTACAAGGAAACATATAACTTATCATATAGAAACTCAACTCAATTCGCCTTACCGCATCCTTCCTACAGTCAGCTATAAAAATTTTATTCTTCCACTCTCTGCCAATCCCATTTACCCAGCTGATCTCACCAATAATCATATCATATCTTGCTTGCTAACTTCACCTCGAATTGTCCATTTCTTCCTGTGGATTGACGTTGCACATCTTCATAGTCAGGGCAGCGTTTTACCAAAAATCGGTGTTTTCATTCACAGCTCATTAGGCTTGTGCACCATTTATTAACTGCCTAAAAGTATTATCTTAAATTTCCGCCTAACTATCAACAATTGATTTTGGATACTAAAACACAATCTCTTTAAGGTCCTAGTTGACATGAAGTATTTGGTTTAGATTTTATCCATACTCCTACGTGGATAAAGTTACATTCACTTATTCTACCTTCTTCCATTATTCTTAGGCACTACCGCCAATGACCTTCACTATCCACAACTCTAATTTAGAATTCCTCCTTCAGTGTAGCTACTTAGAACTCGTGAATGTACCATCTAAAAATAACACAGACCACAGACCATTATCATGCAGTTCTTGAGTGACATCAGCATAAATTTAAACAAAAGGTGCATGATCTTTAAAGAACCATTGACCTAGAAACCTAAAGTAAACTCACCTAAAATTGTTCTTATTATGGTCACAACCCTGAGCGCTACATATAACCCCTTATGACATCAACTTTTTTCTGAGGACCACCACAATAAGTTTCTAGGATCCTTAAACATAGTATTTCTTTGAACAAATGAAAACAAATATTTACGTGTGTCTTTTCTTTTTACCAACTCAACATATATATAGCCTTCATAATTGTTCTTCCACGAATAAATCTAAATTGGATCTCCACAAATCGCTTCCAGTCACAGTCTACAGACAACCAATCTCTCCCAACCCTTCATGATTATACAAATGACTGATGACGACACAATTAATAGCAGAATTACGAATATCTTCTTTAATTTTTATTCATAAAAAATGAAAACCTCTTCTTCCATTCATTCAGTCTTCCCTTGTTTAATGTATATTTATTTAAATAGGTTATTAGCCAAAAACACTTAATAACCCAATAAAATAATCACTATCTTATGCCCTATCAAATGTCAACTTCTTCAAGTTATGATGATTTGCAAAATATTTTTCTTTACTTAAAACAGATAAAGATAAAATAAATCAAAAAACCCCAAGCAGACGACCCAAGGATTTATTGGAATGGCAATCGTCAATAGTCTAGATAAGGTATTTGGCAAAAGATTTAATCAAGGAGTCCACTGTTAGAAATCCTGTGATTTTTTAGTTTGTATTAAGTATTACAGTTATACCAACCTTCACGTATGTCCATATGGTCAAGAATGTTTTTCAAGAGAAACCATATAGTAACTTTATAACAATAAATAACTAGCCTGACCATAAAACATACTTTTGCACATGAGAGCGAAGCAAGGCAGGTAAGAAACCTTTCAACAATAACATATTCTCTATCTTAATAATGAACTCCATATAAAAAGTGAAACTTTGAGGATGAAAAAGTTTGCAAAGTTAGTCGATTCGTGCACACACTTTTAGCCTTTCATGCACTTTATTTGTGTTTAAAGTTAGCTCTTAGTAGTAGAGAATAGGTTAAGTTTGTTGTACTTTAACAACTGTCCTTTTCTTGGGGTCCTTTTTCAGTTTCCCCGTTTAGCTTCAGTAAGAGCTGCAAGTCTGTGCAGGTAATTGTAGGCTATATTTTATTTATTTGCAGCAGCTTCCCAGGTCTAGGCACAAGGTAGAAAGCCTAAATCTTGGTCCCAAGTCTAGTTGGTCATAGGCAATTTGGTCTGCAAGTTTTACTTCCTCAAACATGCTCAGGTAAATATAGACATGGTAGGATTTCTTGAAATCTCTATGATGCAACCCATCAAATTCAAAAAATAAAATAAAATAAATGTTACAAAAAATCTATAAAACAGCCAATTGCGAGTTAGGAGAGTGAAGTCACATAAAAGTCATTACCTCTCACTGCGGCGCCCAGAAGCTAGACATTTTACCTTCACATATCCCCCGGGGTCCATTTGCCCTCCCTTGCTTGTATCAGGCTTTAATAATGTAGCAGCCTCCCATGACAATGATGTAATTATATCTAACCAAGACTCTTTATCATTATCCACTCCCAAAAGAAGGTTCTCCACCTGCAAAAGCTGAGATATCAAAGCCCTGAAATGTCCATCAACCACGTTTTTCATAGCCTTCTTGTGTTCCTCATTAGATTTGTCCCTGCTTCTATAATCCCCACTCCCGAAGCTGCTCGAATTATGAAAATATCCCCATTCTCCAGTAGGGTCCTCATCATCTTCATCATCACAAAGAAGCGGTTCCCTTTCATCTTCTTCATCTTCTGGTTCAGGAGGGAGCCAAAGATCTCCATTGTCTTCAAAATCCATGGGTTCAGCATCAACATCTTTAGTCGTGCATAAAGAGGGTCTTTCACATTCATCACCAATATCATGTTCAACTTCTTTTTCCACAATCTGGTGGACTTCTGAAGCTGGAGATTCAAAACTATTTTGTAACAAAGCGATATCGACTTCACCATCAGGATGCACCTTACGTGATTCGTAGTCATTGTCAATATCATCAAACTCAACCGGATCATAGTAGCCATTAAACTGGGAAAAATGCCTTCTTTGGGAATCTAAATGATAAACTCCAAATTCTTCATCATCAGCATCACTCCTGATTGAATAATATTCAGTTAATATAGCTATTGATGTCAAATAAGTTGCCAGCACATGAAGATAATCTAGTGGACGGTAAATGAAATGCTACAGAGATTATGATATCAGCATTTTCTTTAATCTTTCTTGGGTATAGAAGCAGTTAGGGCATAGATGGCACATAAAATTCCTAATTCGAGACAAAGCACAAGTTAGATATAATATTGACCATCAATACAACATTCAGAGGAGCACTTCCCAATTGTGTCTATTGATAGTTTATTTGTTCTACAAATAATTTGTACAGCTGAACTTCATCTCCTTATTGTAATCTGCGCAAAAAAGGTATATAAAGGTTGACTAGCAACTCTTCCATTCATATGACAGGCTCAATAGGCAAGTAAAACTTCATATAAAAGAAATGTTTATTTTGCAAATACGCAATCCTCAATCGAAACGAATAAATCAGATCATACCATGCCATAGAATTGTTTTAGGTATTGTATGATGGTTGATGTAAATATTATGCTCAGTGCATTGTGCATTGAAGACACAACAGACAGCAGCAGGAGGAAACTGGAAAGCAATATCTTACAGCAAACAAAGATTCTATGTAAAATTTATATTGTCTTCTTGAACAAGTTGGGGGTGCTGAACATTATAGACCAGATACTCGAGTTAACTTAATGGCAATCCATAAAAACAAGATAAAAAAGAACATTATTTAGTGATATATAAAAATAAATAAGAAGAAAAAAAACATGTTTAATGCCTTCAAACTGCACCTGATGTAACCGGCAGAAGAGACTAGCTGGTAAGGACTATCAATGTTCAATATTTTATGCAATCTACCATTTTAAGCAAGAATTGGAGCTGTAACACTATGCTACTTATGTTTAAGGTTGCAGAAAGAAGAACCTGTTTGCACAAAATTCAAATTGGTCAGGAGACTGATTCTGTTCTATAATGTCTACAGCATTCTCTTTCTTCCTTGCTGCTGCAACACTTTTCCTTTGTGTAGTCTTTCCCATTGCTGCTTCTGATTGATGCGGGCTAAGTCCAGTCGATTGTGGCATTGATGCAGATGTAATGTTACTACTGTCACAGGTTCCACTAGACCTAGTACTAATAAAACTAGTTTCTGAAGGAGAAGTAGAATTAAGGTCCAGGGTGGCAACGTGTATCCCATTATCAACTGTCCCCATCGATCCATGTTCCCATTGCGTAAAACAGAAATTGCAGACCCTAATCTTATCCCAGTCTTCTTGTGGTGTCTTCGGGTCACTAAACGTTGTGGGGATCCAGTTTGAAGTGCACCTGGCACAGAAAACTCGGCCGCAAAGTCGACAGTGGTGCCTACGGTTGAACAAGGTGAACTGTGAGTCACACTCGTAGCACACTCTACAGCTCTGATCCGGCATCCAAAAAACTCTGGACATATTAGCCGGCTCAGACCGTCCGGGGAACCACGATTTCAATAAGCCCACTATATCAGAGAATGTCCTATCTGAGGCATCCATCGAGATGCCCTTTCCCTATCATTGTGTTGTTCTCATCCGTTGACTACTCTTATATCCATCCAATCCCCTGAAGAACCACACAGAATAATCACAGAAGTCCAACCCAAACAATAGCCAACTACAAAATTCAATCAACCATTCCACTAATGACCAAAGTCACAAAGTCAAATAAATTTCTATCAAAAACCTCTCAAAATTCCAAAAGAAGTGCAGTTACAATTCTGTCAATCGATGCCCAATATCACGAGTACCAAAAGCTGCAGCGAAGCTTGATTCTCCAATTAACCTGAAATTACTTTGCCCCTAAAATTCTCAATCTAATAAAAATTCAAACCGCAGGATACTTCACTTCCTTGATCACCAATTCAAATTTTCCAAGCACAGAAACCCTAACCGTTTGATTCCCAAATTCGAAATTATCCACCCAATCTAATTGAATCAAAAATTCTGAAAGCGACTGCATGGCCCAAATCCAAAAAAAACGTGTGCACGGAAAAGACAATAAAATTCAAAATCTATTCCCCCGAAACCGAACAAAAATAGACGAACCTTTATATTGAGAAGAACGCGTAATTGGTGAATGAATCCAACTCAATTCGCTCTGTCCAGAATTTAATCCAAGTCCGGAATTCAGGTGGATTTTCCTTCAAGAAACCACCGGATGTCTGCCAACTATTTAAGTATCTCTATTTATTAAACAAATAAGAGCAAGATTATATAATTTTACTAACCTTTTGAATGAATAAATATAATTATATATAGCTTAACCCTATTTTTTTTTCCAGAAAATAAATTTTTAAATATAATTTTACCCTGTTTAATCACGTATTTTTCAATAACATAATATTATATTATTTATTTTACAAAAATGGAGCTCGAACAAGCTGATTGGGATTTGCCCATTTGGTTTGGGGGAGAAGGACTACCTAATCTATCATGCGTGCTGCTCTGTAATTGTATTTTGAGATTCAATCAATTTTTCAACCAGCTAATGAAATCGTGCCACGTTAGGGTGCATCCGCCATGTGAATTGACACAGATCAAATTATTTTTATTTTTTATAAGTTTGAACAAATTCGAGATTATGAAAAAATAAAATAAATTATCCCATATTCCAGTTGATAGTGAGTTGTAATAATTAAGCAGCCTAATTTGATTTGTGCTGCCGCTGGCTAGCTGTAGTCTTGCCAAAAAATTTAGCATATAAAAAATTAGGCATCATGTTTGAGCTCCATTTTAGGTAAAATTGCATTTTTCTCTCCTAATTTCAATACTATCAGGTTTTTCGATAAAATAATATTATAAATAAATTTAATTTTTTTAATTTTTTAACTACAAATTCTCTAAAAAATCAATGTTACAAATACATTTTTTGTAAATTAAATTTTAATGAAGTCCAAATGGGGCTAATTGATGGCATCAAATTTTAGAGCTGTTTGAGCATCATTTTTTTTTTTTTTTTTGATGAAAATGAATTTTAAAATAATATTTTGATGGAGAATGTTTGGTTAAAAAATTTAGATTTACATGTAATGCCATTTTATTGAAGAATAAAGGAGAGAGAGAGAAAATATTCTAAAATAATGAGGATCAACCAAGAACTTAATAAAAAATGTTAGAATGTTTTGCTCGCTTGATAATTATGTTATAAAAAAAGAGTACGATGCTAATCTA